>JACEGR010001889.1:0-147513 GCA_014170235.1 Listronotus bonariensis
ACACTTATTTTCATTAAGAGAACTTATTAAGATTTCTCACACTATACGAGGATGATCTAAGAAATTGTTGGCCTAACTACAAAGATACAACTTTACGCTTTATACATATACACTGTGTGCAAAGTCCCGGGACCCTTAATACTTCGCAAATGCGCTCATTTATCGAAAAGTCTTCCAAATAAAGTTTATAGATATATTTTAGATCTATTTTATAAAAATATGTTTACATGTACAGTGGGCATCACAACGAAGATATAGACACAAGTTACCTTTTTTAAATAGAATGGTGTATATTTTATTGGATTTTGAATTCTTCACAAAATTTTAACATGAACTTTGTGTAACATATGATATACCTAACTTACTAGTTTAAAAGATACAAGGGTTTAAAAAAGTATTTTATCGAAATTTTTTATTTTCACCTGTTACAATATTTACCTAGTTAGATTTACATAGTAACATTTTTGGGTATGTATGACATGTATAAGTGACGTTTGGTAATTATTGAGCAGTTGTTAGTTAAACTATTTAAAATAACTAGTCATGGCACTTTCTGAGAAAGAGAGAATAACGCTTCTTATGATTCGAGGGTTTGGGTATCGCGAGCGGTCACTTCCAACATTTAATTAAATAGGTTAAGTGTTTACAAGTTATTTTTGTGTCAATTCTGTTTTTATTAATAAGGGTTTTCATATTTTAAAAGTTAATAAATATTTACATTATATTTTTTAAACCCTTCTATCTTTTAAACTAGTGAATTTAGGTATAGCATATGTTACACAAAGTCATGTTAAAATTTTGTGGAGAATTCAAAATCCAATAAAATATACACCAATCCATTTAAAAAAGGTAACTTGTGTCTATATCTTCGTTGTGATGCCCCTGTACATGTAAACATATTTTTATAAAATAGATCTAAAATATATCTATAAACTTTATTTGGAAGACTTTTCGATAAATGAGCGCATTTGCGAATTATTAAGGGGTTCCGGGACTTTTTGCACACAGTGTATATTTTTTGTTAACATTTAATTTTCTTCTAAATTATTGGGCTTGGCATACAACATTATAAAGTAACGGCCGTTAATAATTCCTATCTAAGGGATATTAAATAAACTTTATGTTAACACAAACATGCTTGTGTTAACATGGAGTTTATTTATTATCCCGCTATGAAAGTTGCGCCACAAAAGCGTGCATATGTGCGAGAATCTTAACTGCGTAAATTTAAATAGCAGATCAGGTTTGCTTTCCAGTGACGAAAATTTTTGTGCGTCCCGCTCCAGGGCATGAAGCTCTTGAACTGCTCTAAAAAGTTAGTCACTGGAACGCATCCTTAGACAAGGAAAGAGTGATACTTTAAACATTTTAAAATTTCGTTGTTTTTAACCTTTCTTGGCTTTATAATAATAATCTCTTTTTAATATTTAATTCCATTTTAAATAAATAATTTTAAAAAATCCATCCTTAACCATAAAAAACACGTTTAAAGAACAAAAACCAACAGAGGGGTTGGTGGATGAGGGGCAAGGGAAAAGTAAAACGGAGTAGCTCAGGTGCATAACACTTTCCGTCAATGGAACGCCATAAAGTAGAACGAAATACTCCTGAGCTACTCGGGAGCGCTCTATTTGCGTCACTGTAAAGCCACTCATGCATACATCAATATTTAGTGAAGCCTAGTCTTCATGTGAACAAAATTTGCGTAAATCCGGAACTGCGGATTGGCGCAATTTTCAAAGAGTCGCCTCTTTAAAAGGACATTAAATTAAATTTAGATTATAAATATGGATAAGGCTATCTTTTAAACTAACAATATTAACGGAAATACCTGACAAGTATAAAAGTAAACCAGAAAATCCGTAAAAGAAATTTCCAACTTTTTTCGGAACTGTCACGGATCTTTAACTTGGCTGTCAACAGCTTAATGAAATTTTGATATTGTTGTCACGTGATTCCGGATCCATGTCTCACCATTTAGACAAAAAAAGAAAATCCTAGATTTTTAATGATTATTTTCCTCCTATTAATTTTGACCAATCGCTATCAAGAGCTGGTATGTCAAATATAAATTGTAGGTGGAAAAATTACTTAACAACTGTCAACTTGACAATCAGCAGTTTTTCCGGGGAAAAATCGAAAATAATCATGCAAGTTTGACTAGTTGTAAGTTATATTGTTCCCATTAATTATTGTGCTAATTGTTTGAATAAAAAAACTTTGCATATGAAGATTAAATATTATTTTACCTCAGGAAATAATCTTACCAAATATCCCTGTGGCATCTAATTTTTCCTGTGAAAAAATTGGAATACTCATTTTTAAGTATTTTTTTTTAACAAATAGCTTTCGCAAAAGTCGTCTTTGACTCGGATTTTTAAACCACTCTCGCACATGCTATTTGTTAAAACAAATTACTTAGAAATTTGTTTTTCCGAATTTTCCGAAAAAATTAATTGCGCTATGGATATTCCCTGAATAAATTTGTTTTAAAAGTGCTTAGGTATAAATAATAATTATTTATTTTACAATTTTATCAGAGCTAAACGCGTGATTTTATATTACCAAAACAGTTAAAAACCTGTGAAAAAACAGCTTTTACTCTACTTGCGCCAAAATATCGTTTTACAAGCACCTATTACACCCAAATCGATTGTCCAGTTAAATAAAATAAAAATAGTAGAACGGAAATCTCATCCTGCAGTTGAAAAGAGTTTTCGTTGAATTTAAATTTTCAATTTGCTGATTCTACATTTATGCGCTACAATAAATAACAATAAATGTTTAGTGCAGGAATTTTATTTTTATTTTAAATGTTTTGAAAGATAAAAGAAAATATTTAAATATTTTTTTGAATATAATTAAATACAAAAAATGGGAAAATATGTATACATGCAGTTTTTAGTTACAGGTTTGGTTTTTTATTTATTTATTATAAAATAAAATTGAACATATACAAAAAAGGGGAGGTGATTGTATAAATAAAGGGTAGTTTGCTTTATAAATATGAGGTCAAAGTTAATTATTAAGGAGATATCGGGAAAAAAATAAAAAGGCTTTTTTACTTAAAAACAAAAGAGTATTGTGTTTAAACTACCAAGTAATGTCAAATAAATTACTATCACAAAGTCCTTTTAATAGGTGAGAGCAAATGGATTTTTTAAATAAAATAACTTGACCCATCTGGATACGTTATAATTTACATTTTATTTTCCTGTTTGGCAAGTTTATTTAAAAAATTGCAGTTTCAGTTTCTATAGCTATTTATGTATCAAGGGCGCTACTAGGACTATAATGCCCTGAAGGTCGAAATAGTTTTCGACCTGATGGGCATTATAGTCCAGTAAAGCCCGTGGTGCACTACAATGCTTTTATGTTTTACCCAAAAAAGAGTTTTGGTTAGTTCTGGTTAGTTTGTATATACAGTCCGAACTCTCTCTGGACCAAGTATTCCACCCTAAGGTCTACGTTGATGGTCTATGAAAATATAGACATTTCGCAATACCATCGTCTCATATCTTTTTAAAAAGTTAAGTCGAAAGGATACGTCCCGGAAGAAGTCTAAAGTTTTGGAAGGAGAACAAATATTAAAATTTATTAAGAAGGCTCCTGATGATATCTACTTGGTACACAAAGTCATATTGGTAATGGGTGTTTTTGGAGGTTTAAGACGAGATGAGTTGGTCAAAATGACTATTGATGACATTGAAGATAGAGGAACAGTCTTGGTTATAAAGGTACCAGAAACTAAAACTTTAACTTCAAAAAGTTTTACTATCATTGAAGAAGATTTAGGCGCTTTAAATTTAATAAAAAAGTACACAACATTAAGACCAGCTGGAATAAAGGAGCGAAGATTCTTTCTTACCTATAGAAAGGGTCGATGTAGAGTACAACCCATTGGAAAAAATACCATAGGAAGCGTCCCAACATTGATCGCAAATTTTTTTAAATTGGATTATGCAGAAGCTTACACCGGCCACTGTTTGCGTCGCACATCGTCAACTTTACTTGTTGAGGCAGGTGCTTCGTTTGAAACGCTAAAACAACATGGGAAATGGAAAAGCTCTTCAGTAGCTGAAGAATATATAAAAGAAAGTATTTCATCCAAAAACAAAGTAGCCAAAATGATTGCCAATTCAGTTAATTCCAAGGTTAATTCCGTATCGACTATTGGAAAATTCTTTAATGGACTGTTCTATACAAAATAACGTTAGTGCTACCACCCCTGCTACCATCACAAAAAACACCGACCATTCTATAGTGGGATCAGGTACTTTTTCCGGGACATTTTAAAATTGTATTTTTATTTTGGAAGTAAAGTCTAATTTTGAGTATTGTTTAAAGAAAAATTATTTTTTGTATAAACTTGATCTTTATTGTGAGAAAAATAAAATTGGATAAGCAATAAAATTTCCATATTAGCGTATTAGGGCATTATAAGCGGGCATTATCATAATGCCCACTTATAATGCCCTAGGTGTGATAGCAGGTATTATTGCTACCATAACATATTCCGTTTCTAAGGTATTACAGATCAATAATAGATGGGTAAAACATAAAATAATTTAAAGCCTTTGAATTTATACTTATCGAGATCATTGCGTAAGTTTCTCCATTAAATTTGGTTAGCAACAACGATATGGGTAGTTTGTTTCCACCAATTTAATAAATTCTAAAAAGTGCAAAAAAATCAAAAGGTATATTTTAATAATGGCAATATTTTCATAAAATTTTAGTATTGAAGCAGTTTTAGTTTTTATGATAAAAAAATTACAATTTTTGTACCGCGATATACAATTTTTTATTTTGAACAAGGAATTACCCCACAAGATGTTTTGCATTCGTTAAAAAAAAACCACCTGTATAAATGGTATTTACCTTAATTTGACATTTAATACTAACAAAAGAATTTGTTTTAATAAAAATAAGCTTGATCTCCTACAAATCTGTGTTTTACTGCCAGATTAGGATATAATATTCTCTAAAAAACTTTACCACAAAATTATTTCTTACAACTGATATAAATCAGCAAAAAGTTTTAAAAAGAACTGTGGTATTTACCTAAATTTCAATTTCCAGAATCAACAGGTGTTGTGTTGCACTCATTTAGAAAATCCAGATTAAATTATTAGTAGAAAGTTCTAAAAAAGGATGAAGAAAAAGCCTGAAAAGATTTATTTACGGTTGAATTTTATCTAAAAGGATTTTATTTTTGTCAGATAATGTTATTAAGTATGAGTTATGTGATTTTTTCTGGTTAAGGGGAAGTTTTTGGGGCCCCCACCAGGAACTGCTGGGATCGATTTCTCAAAAAGTAAGAGTTGGAAAATTTTAAAAATTTAAAAACATTATAAAATCAGAGAGGGACAAATAAAATATTTTGACAGTTTTAGCCTTTTGGATTATACCGAAACTTAATGTCAACTTCCTTATTTTAAATGTAACACGCTATACCGGGTGTTGCTCCGTCGAGCGGGACATAGGGAATCCCATATAAATTTTGAAGTGGTCCAATATTGGATCCCCTAATTATTTTAGAAGAAAATATAATTAGCTAAAAATAATTTCAGCTCTTCTCAGTCCGCGAGCTAAGAGATAAATGCTAAAATAAGTTACGAATCTCCTATCTTCTTACCCGCCTTGTATTATTAGAAGTTTATAATAAAATACTAGAAAAATTATTTAACCTCTTACTCTCAAGTTGTCAGATCAATGTCACATCATTCTTAAATAATAAACTACTTAAATCAAGAAAAATCACTAATATAAAATTGTTTTACCAGGAAAATAGTTATCGAAGAGTAGCGGATGTTTGCAGCCTATTTTCCCAATAGGCCAATACTGAGTAAATAGACAATAGAACGGACGATAAAAAATTTTAAACTACAGGCACAGTAATAAATAATTACAAATGTGAAGAAAATCGACGTGATCTTTCGCCAAACGTTTTTTTTCTATGGGGACGTTTAAAAAATAAGCTACCAATAAAAAATATGAAAATTTAGTCCAGCTAAGGACAGCTATTTCCGCTGAATGTGCCAGAATATCGATGTACCAACTAGCCAACGTAAGAAATGAGTTTTATAATCGTTCAGTTAATGAAGAAATATTTGAGCATTTGATTAAATCCTGATATTTTCGTCATAAATTGATTTCTAAATGTAGAAAAATTGTTTTATTGTCTTGCGTAACTGTGAGTGCATGTGTTAGAATTAGCTGTAAACTAAAATGAAATGCGAGGATTCTTCTTGAAATTCCTGTATAAAATTGTTTAGTTTTGGCAATGACATTAAAAATTAATGATCTAAATTGTCACTAATAAATCGTTATGGTGTTTTTATTGTTGATTTCTAGAGTACAGGGTGCATAATGAGATACTACGTTGCAGAAGTATTAAGCAGTTTACTCTTTACTGGTTGATTGAAAAATGCTCAAATTTTCATTTTGGGTGGAACTTACTGTGCTCTTCAATAAGTCCTAATAGCATTTTTTTCTAAAATAATTAGGGGAGCCAATATTTGACTACTTCAAAATTTACATGGGATTCCCTATGTCCTGCCTCGACGGAGCAACACCCGGTATATTATTCATTTTTAGATTTTTCAACAATGTTTTAACATATTTTATGTATCATGTCATGTATGTCCCATCATTTCTAGTTATTTTAAATTTTTAGAGCGTGAAATTAATTATAAATTACTCAATCAAAAATAATGGAATTGATCACAAAATGAGCAATATTTGTCAGTATTTTTTAATAATTGGTCAGCAAGATCAAAGCAGCTCTGTATTAAATGAAGACATTCAAGGACAAAAAAAATTGTTAGCGGCCCAAATTTTTTATTTTATTTCTTTTTTGTTTAAATAATTTAAATTTTAGATTCAAAAACAATTTCTGAAAGCCAGTAACTATTAAATAATTGGTCATAGGTATTTAATATTTGGTTAAAGATACTGGAATAAATATAAAGAATTTAAAATTTTAAGGTCACTTATTGCTACATAAATATGTTTAGCACCTCAACATTAACATTCGGAGGTCGTTTCATGCTGCAACAATTGGTCAAGATTGGTTGATTAGGTCACAGTAATTGGTCAGCAGTAAAACAGAATTGAGAGAAGTTATTTCAAATTTATTAATTGGTACATAAGAATATTTAGCACCTCAGTACTGAAGGTGGGACCTCTTTCGACGCGATATCAATTGTTAACAAATTGGTTACGATTGGTCAGTCGGTCTCAGTGACCAACTGACTAACCGTGACTAATTCGTGGTCGAATTTTGTAGCATAGAATGAGCTTTGGGTGTTTATATTTAGGCGCTACATATATATTTAAAAAAACAGTTGCACCCTTTTTAATTAATCAATGTATGAATAATTTGAGGCGCTAAATTTTTTCTGATGACCTTGATATTTTAAACACGCGGTAAAAGGTTGTGTATCGATATTGGAAAAGACATCCCTATACAAAGCGTTCTATTTAATTTTAAAAAGGACAAAGTTATAAAAAATATAACTTTATTTTTAAAAAATAACTTTTAGGTTTTCGCAAATTTTATCGCTTTTACTATTATTATTATACTATGTCTTAAATTTTTATTAACATTGAGTTGGGGAAAAAGTCTATGGCAAAAACCCCTGGATATCAAGTTTTATTACAATGTTTTAGACACCAATTCAAATTTAAAACATTAAACAGTGTTCGTAAAAAATTGGTTAAACTCTCGGTTTAAGTTTAAAATAAAAGTTTAGTAGGCGATTTTGGAATTTTATCTTTATTTTTGTTTAGTTTGTACTAAAAACTCTATAGCAATATTTACTTTTAAATTCCAAACTAATAATTTTTTAAACGCTTCAAATAAATATGTGCAATAATTTTTCAAAATATTTTATAATATGATACGCCGTTTATACAGTTTGGTTTATTAAGTCTGCAGTAAACGGAAAATAATTTTATTTTTAATTTCTTTGTTGTTGTGTTGGTGCTTAGTTCCAAACCATATTAGTACAAGTTACTTTAATAAAAGTCATAGAACATACCGGGTAAACCAAAAAATTAAACATGAAAATCTAATAACTCATTCAACAACTACAGAAATAATATTATTATTAATTTTATATAATAAAAAAATTAAAAATTTGGACGGATGTAAATTTCTTAGTGGATGTCCGGTATTTATTTTGACTTTTAATAAAATTATAAAATTAACTACTGATAATACTTATCAGTCAGTTTTACTGAACTAAGATCAGGCCGTAAAATCCTAATATTGGCGATTTTGAATATTTACAGTTCATTCTAGAAAATTTTATATTGTTTTTTTTTGTTAAATATTAAATTTTTAATTTAAACCATAATTTTCGTTTCATAAAATGACTTAAAATCCTCTTTTAACTTTTTTATTATTTTTATACACAATGTCTTTTATAAAATTATATAGAAACCCTTGAGTTTAAATTAAATTCATGCCCCTTTTATAGCCTTGCAATTTTGCTCCATATCCACGTCATATTACAAAATAATTTAATAATAACAGACACTTTCTTACGAAAGCGTAGAAGGGCCACATACTACTTTTTTTTTTTCAAATTCCGTAAAAAAATACGAAATTTTGTAAAAAATACGGAATTCCGTGAAAAATACGGAATTTCGTAAAAATACGGAATTTTGTAAAATACGGAATTCCGTGAAAAATACGGAATTTTGTAAAAATAGGAATTCCGTAAAAATACGAAATTCCTGTAAAAATACGGAATTTTGTAAAAATACGGAATTCCGTGAAAAATACGGAATTTCGTAAAAATACGGAATTCCGTAAAAAATACAGAATTCAGTAAAAATACGAAATCCGTAAAAATACGGAATTCCGTAAAAATACGAAATCTGTAAAAATACGAAATTCCGTAAAAATACGGAATTTTGTAAAAATTACGGAATCTCGTAAAAATACGGAATTCCGTAAAAAATACGGAATTCCGTGAAAACATACGGAATTTGTAAAAATAGGGAATTCCGTAAAAAATACGCTGAATTTTGTAAAATAGGAATTCCGTTAAAAATACGAAATTCCGTAAAAAAATACGGAATTTTGTAAAATACGGAATTTCGTAAACATACGGAATTCCGTGAAAAATACGGAATTTCGTAAAAATACGGAATTTTGTAAAAATACGGAATTTCGTAAAAATACGGAATTCCGTGAAAAATACGGAATTTCGTAAAAATGCGGAACTACAAATGATCCCAGCAACGCATTTTTTTAGGCAATTCCGTATTTTTTTACGAAATTCCGTATTTTTTAACGAAATCTGTATTTTTTTACAAAATCTGCATATTTTACGGAATTTCGTATTTTTTACGGAATCTCGTATTTTTTACGGAATTCTGTATTTTTTTACGGAATTCTGCATTTTTCACGGAATTCGTATTTTTTTACAAAATCTGTATTTTTTACGGAATTTCGTATTTTTTTACGGAATTCCTATTTTTTACAAAATTCCGTATTTTTTTACGAAATTCCGTATTTTTTCACGGAATTCCGCATTTTTTTACAAAATTCCGTATTTTTTACGGAATTTCGTATTTTTTTACGGAATTCCGTATTTTTTTACGGAATTTGTATTTTTTACGGAATTCCGCATTTTTTTACGAAATTCGTATTTTTTTACGGAATTCCGTAGTTTTTACGGAATTCCGTATTTTTTACGAAATTCTGTATTTTTTCACGGAATTCCGTATTTTTTACGAAATTTCGTATTTTTTACAGAATTCCTATTTTTTTACAAAATTCCGTATTTTGTCACGGAATTCCGTATTTTTTACAAAATTCCGTATTTTTTCACGGAATTCCGTATTTTTTACAAAATTTCGTATTTTTTTACGGAATTTGAAAAAAGTAGTATGTGGCCCTTCTACGCTTTCGTACTTTCTAACTTACTTAACAACTAAATTTTATGAGGTGCAGCTAATCGCAAACCTAAAGAAAATTTCCAAGGCACGTAAATTGTTGGAAAATGCTTAAAAGAGGTGCCGGGGAAAATTTTAAGTTATTTCTACAGTATAATGTCTTAATTTGATGTCTAAGAACTGTCATGCTTACTTATTTAGTAAGTACTACAGAAAGTGACATTTATAAATATTAATTTCATTTTATTAAAGATGTTGCTGTGATGTGCTGATAAAATTTTATGTTTTACCCATCTATTATTGATCTGTAATACCTTAGAAACGGAATATGTTATGGTAGCAATAATGCCCGCTATCACACCTAGGGCATTATAAGCGGGCATTATGATAATGCCCGCTTATAATGCCCTAATGCGCTAATATGGAAATTTTATTGCTTATCCAATTTTATTTCTCTCACAATAAAGATCAAGTTTATACAAAAATAAATTTTAATATTTGTTCTCCTTCCAAAACTTTAGACTTCTTCAGGACGTATCCTTTCGAGTTAACTTTTAAAAAAGATATGAGACGATGGTATTGCGAAATGTCTATATTTTCATAGACCATCAACGTAGACCTTAGGGTGGAATACTTGGTTCAGAGAGAGTTCGGATTGTATTTTTCCGACTAAAAGTAATAAAGTTTGTTAAACATATGTATTAAAATAAAATCAATAACTTACCAGTTCCTGAAAATATGCCATTAAAACGGTTTCGGTTATTTGAAGAATTGCGTTCGCATATTTCCAAGTACCAAATATGCCATACTCCCAATCATACTGTTTCCTTGATTTAACTGGCAAAAATTTTCGGTCGCTTTTATGGACTTTTCTCTTATATTTTGTGGAATTTCTTCCATTTTGAGCAAATCGTTAAATAAAAATGCCAACTGACTAACTGATAGAAACATCAAAGTCAAACTCACACCAGTCATTATCTACTTACGTATACAGGTACAGGTGCAACTTATTTTTTATATTGCGAATAAATAATGTAATTAGTCATTAAAAAACTCTTTTTGGGTAAAACATAAAGCATTGTATGCACCACGGGCTTTACTGGACTATAATGCCCATCAGGTCGAAATCTGACCTTTGGGCCGGAGGCCCTCGGGCTATTTCTGACCTTCAGGGCATTATAGTCCTAGTAACGCTCTTGATACATAAATAGCCATTATTGGTTTTCTCTGAAAACAAAGGCAATTTAAAATTATATTTAAAAATATCTGAATTTTTAGCAAAATATGAAGAATGTCTTTTTGTACTAGGTCGAGTATTTCCACAACAATATTTGTGTGTTGGATGTACAGGGTGGCTTCAAAAAGTTTTGGGTGTCCAATTATAGCCATTGATTTAAAAAGATATTTCTACTTTTAGATTGCTTCTCTAACTGCATACTTTATACGCGAAAATTAAGAAAACATGATACTTGCTAGCTTTGTTTATGGCAGTTAAAAATGTTAAAAAATTTACATGGAAAATGTTATTAGGCCAATGGTCATTCCCCTCTGCCATGAAACTGGAGAGAACTTCATTTTCATGAATGATAACGCCAGACCACATCGAGGCTAGAAGAGTTCAGCAGCTTCTTAATGCGGAAAGAAATCAACAGATTGGTGTGGCCAGGTAATTTCCCAAACATGAATCCAATTAAGAATCTGTGGGATATTGTTTCCAGAGCTATCCACAATCGCAATGCACCACCTAGAAACGAGAAGGAACTTGTGGTAGCCACCGTAGAAGAATGGAACCGCATATCGCAGGAATTCATTTATAATTTAATCATTTCCATGCCCAGACGTGTAAACTTATTACTCAGAAGTAGGGGAGGGCACACAGAGTATTAGCTGTATTTTTTTGTATTGTCATACGGGTAATTTTTGTTGCAATAAAGGTTATTTATAAATTAACACTGTTTTTTTTCATTTTTTTTGGTTTTTCTTTTATTTAAGCCACATACATGAAACTCAAAATATTTTTTTCAACTAAATTAAAATCATCATGCACAACACTTTGAATAAGTCCTTTTAAATTTTTTATAAACAAATTAGAAGTATAAAAATGCTAGGAGTTCCAAGACTTTTGGCGTGTTGAGTATATTATATTTATATTGGCAACCTTATTTCTTAAAATAAATGCTAATAATAGTTAATAAAAAATGTATTTTAAAATAATTTATAACTGTACCAAAAATTTAAAAGAACATTTTTAAAGCCTAAAAATTAAGATAGCTCACAGTTTTATTTGTAAAATTGGAAAAAAATAGTGATACATTAGAACTGCTATGGCGACTTAAAAAAAAAAAAAAATAATATTATGTTTTTACATAGCTTCGACTATAATTTTTTGGGCAAGCAACCCAATGGGAATATGGTAGACAATGTGACTGTAAATAGAACTCTTTATCAATAAGAATTCTTTTAATGTTAAAAAAGCTGTTGCATATTAAATTAAAAAAAAACAATAATATGAACCAAAAAAAAATGGAATTTATTTTCTTATAGACAATAGTCTATACAGCAGGAAAAAACCGTTTTAAAGATCTATTAAGCGAAGTTTATCCGCGTTACATTTCAACTGGAAGAAAATTTCGGTCCCGCAAAATTTAAAGCTTGCTATAAATCCTTCGAAAATCCTGAAAAGAATTGCAGGAACAAATATTCGGTTCTTTATTCAACAAGTGTTGTTACGAAAAAGGTGTCTTTTGGGAAAATAACGCTTTTAATATTTCAATCCAATTATTTACAGGGTTTAAAGAAATATTCATATCCTTTTAAAACCAAAAATATTACGAAAAAATCTCATAATGTAATCCAGGACGGTTTATCAATAAAAAAATATAAGCCATGTAAAAATCTGTATATTTCATCCATTATAGCTATTTATGTATCAAGGGTGTTACTAGGACTATAATGCCCTGAAGGTCGAAATTTCGACCTGATAGGCATTATAGTCCAGTAAAGCCCGTGGTGCATACAATGCTTTATGTTTTACCCAAAAAAGTTTTTCAATGACTAATTAAATTATTTATTCGCAATATAAAAATAAGTTGCACCTGTACCTGTATACGTAAGTAAATAACGACTGGTGTTAAGTTTGAGTTTGATGTTTCTATCTAGTAGTCAGTTGGCATTTTTTATTTAACGATTTGCTCAAAATGGAAGAAATTCCACAAAATATAAGAGAAAAGGCCATAAAAGCGACCGAAAATCTTCCAGTTAAATCAAGACAACAGTATGATCGGGAGTATGTCATATTTGGTATTTGGAAAGATGCGAACGCAATTCTTCAAATAACCGAAACCGTTTTAATGGCATATTTTCAGGAACTGGTAAGTTATTGATTTTAATACATATGTTTGAAAAACTTTATTATTTTTAGTCGGAAAAATACAGTCCGATCTCTCTCTGGAACAAGTATTCCACCCTAAGGTCTACGTTGATGGTCTATGAAAATATAGACATTTCGCAAATACCATCGTCTCATATCTTTTTAAAAGTTAAGTCGAAAGGATAGGTCTCGAAGAATTTTAAAGTTTTGGAAGGAGAACAAATATTAAAATTTATTAAGAAGGCTCCTGATGATATCTACTTGGTACACAAAGTCATATTGGTAATGGGTGTTTTTGGAGGTTTAAGACGAGATGAGTTGGTCAAAATGACTATTGATGACATTGAAGATAGAGGAACAGTCTTGGTTATAAAGGTACCAGAAACTAAAACTTCAACTTCAAAAAGTTTTACTATTATTGAAGAAGATTTAGGCGTTTTAAATTTAATAAAAAAGTACACAACATTAAGACCACCTGGAATAAAGGAGCGAAGATCCTTTCTTACCTATAGAAAGGGTCGATGTACAGTACAACCATTGGAAAAATACCATAGGAAGCGTCCCAACATTGATCGCAAAATTTTTAAAATTGGATAATGCAGAAGCTTATACCGGCCACTGTTTGCGTCGCACATCGTCAACTTTACTTGTTGAGGCAGGTGCTTCGTTTGAAACGCTAAAACAACATGGGAAATGGAAAAGCTCTTCAGTAGCTGAAGGATATATAGAAGAAAGTATTTCATCCAAAAACAAAGTAGCCAAAATGATTGCCAATTCAGTTAATTCCGTATCGACTATTAAAAATTGTTTAATGGACTGTTCTTTTATACAAAATAGCGTTAGTGCTACCACCTCTGCTACCATCACAAAAACACCGACCATTCTATAGTGGGATCAGCTACATTTTCCGGGACATTTCAAAATTGTAATTTTTATTTTGGAAATAAAGTTTAATTTTTAGTATTGTTTAAAGAAAAAAATATTTTTGTATAAAATTGATCTTTATTGTGAGATAAATAAAATTGGATAAGCAATAAAATTTCCATATTAGCGCATTAGGGCATTATAAGCGGGCATTATCATAATGCCCGCTTATAATGCCCTAGGTGTGATAGCAGGTATTATTGCTACCATAACATATTCCGTTTCTAAGGTATTACAGATCAATAATAGATGGGTAAAAAATAAAATAATTTTTAAGCTTGATTTTTAGGTGTATGAATAATAGTAACGCAGTATACTGTATAAGAAATAGGTAAAGGTATATCGGACAGTAAAGCAACAACAAAGGATGTACGATGAATCATCAAATCACGAAATGTTTACATGCCGGTATTTACGTTAGACTGTCCCTTTTTCTCACATTGCCTATATGTTATGTTATTTAGCTGATCCGGTATATTAATACAGGGTGATTCAAAAATCGATCACGAAACTTAAGGAGGTGATTCTACTTGACAAAATAAGGGTAGAGCTTCATATATTTTTTTCAAAATGTCATTTGTTTTCGAGTTACAAGCCGTCAAAAATCAATTTTTATTTTGGTTTTTTGCCATATTGCATTTATTTTTTAGCCAATCGAGTTGATATTTGGCACACAAATCGAGCTTTGTAGATTCTAAAATTTTAAGACAAAAGCACTTTTTTAAAATACTACCAGAGGGCACTTTACCTAAAACTTAAAATTTATTTTCATTAGAACTTTTTTATTTTGACACATATTGCAAAGATGGGGGTGCCATTTTATAGACAATCAAAAACTTAAAAATAAGGTACTCTTTATTAAAGTCGATAAACCTCACCGTTTAGGCACCAATAGACATCAAAGTTTTCATCAATTTCAATCAAATTACCTACATACATACAGGGTGTCCAGTAACTCAACAAGAAATCAAATATACAAATTTGAGCACTTAAATGACCCCTATTACTTTTATTTGATAAGGGACATAGATTAAACTGATGAGCACATATTAAAAAGTTAATAATAAGGCAAATACAAATTCCTAAAGCAAAAAAAAATATTTTGATAAGTTTTGATACATTTCGAATATTGTAACGAAATTCGGTATCTGAAGGTTTTTAAAATAAACTATTTATATTTAATATAAAATTTTATGTTTAAGCAAGTTTATATTAAAGAGGGAGTTACCTACATATACTACTTAGAATTTCTCTAAAATTTTGCAACTTTTTTGTGCCATCCTGTATGTACTGCCTAAGCAAAATTTTCTGAGGCTACGGCTATGATATATAAGCATCAGTGGCCAGCGTTGAGCGGAAAGTGTGCTGCCTTTGATCTTTATGGTACCATAAAATAATTTGTATTTTTGAATTAAGCGACTGCAGTATACGTAAGCAAAAAGCCCTGCCACTGCCGCTTGAAACGAACAAATACACAGCCTTCTTAAACTATGAGCCGTGAAGGAGAAATCTGGCAACACAGCACAGTAGGAATGTCAAGTAAAGTTTAGAACTAAACAGAAACAAGTTTAAACGATTGCTTAAAAGGTTTTTTCTGTTTTTAAAAGTTAAATCGTATGGTATATTTATTATATATAAAAAAACAAGTAATTCATTATATTTAAAAAATAGGACCAGTGCCAAGATGTTATTTGTTGTTTTTACGTTTAAATGTGCGCGTATAGTTGGTGAATACGGGGTACATTATGCCACGAAGTGTTGCGTTTCGGGCTGCAAAACGAATTACCCCAGTTATATTAAAACAGAGGGTTATCAAACAACATTTAATTTTCCCATAAACGATGAAATTAGAAAAGCCTGGTTGTGCGCTATTGACCGGATAAGTGTGTTTTGTTTATTAAAAGTATAAGTAGTACCTATACGGTAAATGAACAAATATATTTTTCGGGCTACTCAATAACTAAGTGTGTTTATAAAAAAATGGTTAAATTTGATATCCATAGTGTCTATAGTGCACCAAAAACAATTATTTACCCCAAGCAATATCCTAAGGACTATATCAAGTAATGCGCATAAATATACTGGTGAGTTTACCAAAAATATTATTTATATAGATATTCTGAAAGTTTTTTACCTAAGGCGGCTTTAGGGTAAATATAGTGAAAAACCTAATTTAAAGCGTTTGTTATTTTAAAGCGCATCTTATGTAATACGAATTAAGCTTTTGTATAAGGCAGAAAAGTTCCTGATAAGTTTTGCGGACACATTATTGCTTTTTAGGGCAACTATAGTATTTAAAATTATACTTATATGTTCTCTATAACATCCTAAAAAATTAATACCCATATTTTGTTTGAAACACTTAAAAAATTAATAATATTTAGCATGTTATCTATTAGGAACTCATTTCAATATTCCTGTGTTGTTTGCAACGTTGCCTTTTCTTACTTCACGACTCATAGTTTAAGAAGGCTGTGACAAATATTATCCGCGGAGCGTTTCTAAAGTTTACAAACTGAACAAAAACGCTGTTTACCACAAAATATTGTAGTCAGTACCGGCTACCAGTACAGAGATTTGATACTTTCCACTCGACGCTTCCGCTTGCTATCGTGGCCGAGGCCTTATGTTTTTCACATAAAAATATTTTGGCCTTTTTTGTACCCCAATATTACAGTATCATTAACTTTTAAACTAAAGTCTGAAAAATCCATTTGTGTTAAATGGTTTATGTCATGTCAGTCCCAAACTTTTCCACTACTCGTTTACAACATTTATCGTTGTTCTGAAAGTTTATACAACAATTTTATTTGCAAAAAAATACATTACGAAAATTAGTGTGATACTACAAAACGTTTTTAGGCTTATCTATTCTAACTTGTATCTAATCGAAAAGTTTTACTTACTTAATGGCTTTTGAAAATATCCTTTCTAAATAACAAATCTTTTTTCTGTACTTTTTAAACATTTTTTAAATGCATTGGGGTATAAAAACGTAACTACTGTTATTGTAAAAATATAATTTATTACACATTTGATAATAATGGTAATATCTTAAATAGTATAAAAGTTTATAAAAAGCATGGAACAACTAAAAAGTTTTTGATTCTCGGAATTGTAGCTCCAAGATTTATAATTATTGGTAATTGTCTAGAAAGTGTCCACAACTCCGTTTATGACGAAATTTAATATACGGGGTTTTTTGGGGTGCTGATCACAAATCTGAAAGCATTTTTAGTCGGAAACGTTTCATTTTCAAGATATCCATCATTAGATTTGTAATTTACACATACCTTATTTTCACTATATTCCTCCTTCTTCTTGCACAAAAATCGTGTTATAACACTAAATTGATACACAATATTTCATTTAACATCAAAAAACCTTTTTAAACATTTACTTAATTGATTTCTTGCCTTCTTTATATTACTTTAAAAGCTTTACTTTAAACAAAGTCGTCATGTTTGCAACCATGCATACACATGTGCATGCATAGTTGCTGCGTTTAGGGGTAAAAGATTTGCAATTTAATTAAAAAAAAGGAGAAAATAAATAAATACAGATTATTAAAAGGTTTTTATAAAATATTGTGTGCCAATTTAGTGTTTTATCAAGAATTTTGTGTAAAAAAACTAAGATTTGTAATCAGCGCCCCAAAAGCCCATATAACAAATTTCGTCAAAATCGGAGTTGCGACACAATTTTTATTTAACATTCAAAATCGCCTGGCGTGCCGCGGCTGTTTTGGCATGTGCGATTCTCGACCTGCCACCGTAGTGAGTTCGAAATCTTTTTTGGCAAAATAAATATTAATTTTAAAATTTGGCAGAACGTCCAACTTTTTAAAAAAGGTAGTTAGATCATTGTGAACTGCCCTAAAGATTTTAGTTGCATTTTGTACAGACCTTTAGAGACACCCGGTATAATTATAAGGTCACCGTGACCATTTTTCCAAAACACACATAACAGACACAACAAAACTTTCCCCACGGACAAAATAGCTGCTGCATACAAACATTATTTCTAACCAATTAAAACTTGGAAAAAATCTACTAAGATCTACTATCTGGGGCTCTAATTGACAAAGACTTTATTATTTTTACCCGTCAACTGCTATATTTAACGGTTTTATTCTTATACCAAGGCAAAAAAGTTACGACATTTGAATATAGTTAAAGAAGTGGAGCATGGTTTTCCCCACAATTTACATCATAATCCTGAGCAGATTTGGATGCCCTTCTCCAAAAACCTTACAATAGTGAATTTTAGAAAAAATGTCAAATATTAAATGAATTATTTAAAAATACATAAAATAAAATGTAAACCTTGACACCCTGTATATCCTAAACAATCAATTTTTCGTATTAGGTACTTAGATCGTTGTGTACTGCCCTAAGGCTTTTAGTAGCATACATATAGTAAGAACATTTTAAAAGCGCAAATTCGGTACCCTTTGAAAATAATACAAAAAAACATAAAAAAGGCCGCCTGTAATCGGAATATTTTATACAAAGACGCCGCGCCGCTACCCTTTACAGCCACGCGCCATTACACTATAGGATAGAAATCCATTATTTTGGCCAAAAAGCAACTTTGAAATTTTAATGGCTTATGCTGTGTATTTCAAAGTAGATACTTCAAACTACATGCACGCAAAATTATAAAAGGATATGACGACTTCTATTGGGGTAATAAGAAACTTGAAAATGTATTTTAAGTAAACATAAATATACAACATTTAATCTCTTAGTTTATTATTACACAGATTACTAAAAAAGTAAAAGAGTTTAAATAATAAGAGCTATTGTTGTGTTTCCGATGCAGTCTCGCGAAGTCTCGCTACTTTTGTCAAAGATTATTTTACCTTTTTCTTTATCAGTTTTTGTACTTACAATTGCCTTCCTACTTTTTGCTACTTCTGAGTGTAAGGACAGATACAAGATTTTTTTATAATTTACAAGGTTTTCCATTTTAAAATTTAATATGTTTTGTCCTACACTGTATATCCTTAAAGATAAAAGCATTCTGATGAAAGATATGGATTCTACAGAATCTACCCAACAAAACAGTGTTATTATTTATTTTATACGTTAAAAAATAAAAAAGTTGGGAAGATGTATCTCTATTACGCTTCTAAGAATAATTTAAAATTATTTTTCAGATTTGGATGGTCATATTTCCGAAACTAATTGAGATAGACACATCAAATGTAGTATTTTTCTAAAGCATTTTAAAATATTTTTTTGGTGGTGATATAATATTCAGGGTATTTCATTTTAAAAAATAATACCTATTGTCGTACCCTGTATATCATATGAGATAATAATCATCGGATTACTAATTAGAATACTACAGAATTAACCAAACAAGCTGACATTTTAGTTTATTTTGTACATTAAAAAATAATAATGTTAAGTGGGGTGTAAATTTATAATAACATATAATAAGTTTTAGGTTTCCAAAAAGCATTTGTAATAATTTATAATATTTTTCCAGTAAAAAGCACCTCATTTTAAGTTAGATTGGTAAGTTTCAGAATTTTGTCCAAAAAAATTAATTTCTATCCCATAGTGCGATGACCACCTGCATCAACCGGCATATCATAAAAGAAATATAGTAAAGGCGACCGCGAAGAAAAGCATGCCAATTTATTTGCTTTAAACTTTTTGTGATTTTTTTTCTTTTCAAAGAGTACCGAATTTACATTTTTAAACTGTTCCTTCTATACCTTTGAGAGACACCCTGTAAAATTATTAGGTCACCGCGACAATCTGCTTGTTTTGCCTACAGACAGAACAGGTACAGCTGCATACAAATATTATTTCTAACTAATTAAAACTATGAAAAAATATATTAAAATTTACTAGCTAGGGCTCTAATAGACATCCTTAAGACTTTATTATTTTTACCCGTCAACTGCTATATTTAACGGATTTAATCTTTCTAAAACTCTAACTTAATTAAAAACTGCTACTTTTTAAATTTTTTCCATTAGCCCAGCGTGGCAATATCATTAACTTCGTATTTATAGAGCTTAATAACTTTCGTTTAAAAAATGGATCATGTTATGCGTTTGGCTTTCTTTCCCCCTTCGGCTTTTTATTTATCGTTGGTCTGGGAGTAAGGGTAAAAAAGTTTGATTTTATTTACAAAAATATGTTTTGTTTTTTTAAATACGAACTTTTTAAAAATATATAAAAAGTTTGTTTTTTTGCTTTAAAATATAACTTTATAATTCTTTAAAATTGCTGTGATTGTTTTTCCAATGTATTTTTAAACAGTAATGATACAAGGTCTTCCTAAAAGGTCTAACAAAATGCTACAACAAATTTCTTAAGCCAAAATACTAATAACCAGAACTAACCAGAACTATCTGAGGCAATTTACCTTGGTCAAAAATTTTATCGCTTTTAAGATACAGGGTACACATTTTTTCATTTTACATTGGTTATTTTTATATATTCTGGTTAACACAGAAAATTTATAATAATAAAAAAATGATTTTCGAAGGTTTTATAGTGGAAAATCGTAATCTACTACGTAATATTTTTTGTGGTTAAATGTAGGCAATGTCACCTGCAGTCCTTTACTTATATAAAAAGTGCTATAATTTATATTAAAGGTCTATTAACGAATTTCTACTTTATCACACCTCTAAAGAAAAAGATATATTTAGTAAAAATGTCAAAGAAACAAAATTAAACAAATAATTTGACACCCTGTATCATTCAAACGAGCAACCCTTTTAAATGGGGGTAAATCCCATTAGATCGTTGTATTTTGGCCCAAGGAATTTTTGGTTACATTTTGTACATACCTTTAAAAACACCCTGTATAGTTATTGGGTCATCGCGACAATCTGTGTATTTCGCCTACGGACAAAATGGCTAGAGCTGCATAAAAACATTATTTCTAACTAATTAATTCTTTGAAAAAATATATTAAAATTTATTATCTGGGGCTCTAATTGACATTCTAAAGACTTTATTATTTTTAGCCGTCAACTACTATATTTACCGGATTTAATCTTCCTAAGACTTTAGCTTAATTAAAAACTGCTACTTTTTAAAAATTTTTCCATTAGCCCCGCGTGGCAATATCATTAACTTCGTATTTATAGAGCTTAATAACTTTCGTTTAAAAATGAATCATGTTATGCGTTTGGCTTTCTTTCCTCCTTCGGCTTTTTATTTATCGTTGGTCTGGAAGTAAGGGTAAAAAAGTTTGATTTTATTTACAAAAATATGTTTTTTTTAAATACGAACTTTTTAAAAATATATAAAAAGGTTTGTTTTTTTTGCTTTAAAATATAACTTTATAATTCTTTAAAATTGCTGTGATTGTTTTTTCAATGTATTTTTAAACAGTATTATACAGGGTCTCCCTAAAAGATCTGACAAAATGCTACAACAAATTTCTTAAGCCAAAATACTACTAACCAGAACTATCTGAGGCAATTTACCTTGGTCAAAAATTTTATCGCTTTTAAGATACAGAGTACAAATTTTTCATTTTACATTGGTTGTTTTTAGATATTCTGGTTAACACTGAAAATTTTATAATTAAAAAAGGATTTTTGAAGGTTTTATAGTGAAAAATCGTAATCTACTACGTAATATTTTTGTGGTTAAATGTAGACAATGTCACCTGCAGTCCTTTACTTATATAAAAAGTGCTATAATTTATATTATAAGTCTAGTTACAAATTTGTATTTTACCACACTCTCTAAAGAAAAAAGATATATCATAGTAAAAATGTCAAGGAAACAGAAATTAAGCAAATATTTTGACACCGTGTATCATTCAAACCAGCAACCCTTTTAAATGGGGTAAATCCCATTAGATCGTTGTATTTTGGCCCGAGGAATTTGTGGTTACATTTTGTACAGACCTTTAAAACACCCTGTATAGTTATTGGGTCATCGCGACAATCTGTGTATTTCGCCTACGGACAAAATAGCTAGAGCTGCATAAAAACATTGTTTCTAACTAATTAATTCTTTGAAAAAATATATTAAAATTTACTATCTGGGGCTCTAATTGACATTCTAAAGACTTTATTATTTTTAGCCGTCAACTACTATATTTACCGGATTTAATCTTTCTAAAACTCTAGCTTAATTAAAAACTGCTACTTTTATCAATTTTTTCCAATTAACCCAGCGCGGCAATATCATTAACTTCGTATTTATAGAGCTTAATAACTTTCGTTGAAAAAATGGATTATGTCATGTGTTTGGCTTTCTCTTCCCCTTCGGCTTTTTATATCATCGTTGTACTGGAAGTTAGGGTAAACAAAAAGTTTTATTTTTTTTACAAAATATGTTTTTTTTTAATCGGAATTTTCTAAAAGAATTTAAAACAAGGTAATTGTTTTTTGCTACTAACTGCCTACTATTCGAAAGATCTATCAAAAGCATTAAAAAGTCCTCATGTGTTATTTACAGTTTTTAATAGTGAAATATGGCCATTCTCGGAAATTAGATAGTAAAATTGCATTTTTAAATAAAACACCCTGTATATAGCATTACCATTTAATAGATACTTTTATAAAAGCTTTAAGCAAATACCACATCAGATATTTCTATCTCTTAAAGTTTTGAAAATATGGCCATTCAAATCTGAAAATTATGTAACATTTGTATTATCTCTACAACAGCAAGCTATAAGCACTAAGTTCAGTCGAAGATAAAATAGACATTTTATCTTCTATTTTTTAGATTTGAATGGCCATATTTTCAAAACTATAAGAGATAGACATATTAAATGTGGTATTTTTTAAAAGTTCTTTAGAATATCTATTTAATGGTGATGCAATATACAGGGTGTTTTATTTAAAAATGACAGTTTACTATCAAATTCTCAAAGATTATAACACATGAAGACTTTTTTAATGGTCTTTGATAGAACTTTCAGATAGTGATATAATATACACATATATTTAAAAAAAGTATATTTTTTTGCATTACAATAAAAACCCTGATGATTGATTGCTTTTTTGTTGGCAGCACGTTAATCAGCGAAAAAATGCTAATACTTTGCAAATCTTCATCTGTGTCACTTGGGTTTCTCTAAAAGATCTGTATTAGAATGTTGTTTTTTTCAATTTCCAGAACTTACCCTAATTAAAAACGAGTTACAGGATGTCAAAGTAACAAAATTCAATAAATACTTTGACACCCTGTATTATATAAACGAGAAACTTTCACAAACTAAGGTAAATCCAATTATATCGTTGTATTTTGGACCAAGAAATTATCGTAGCTATTTTGTATAGTTTAAAGATTGCTGGGTTGTCCAGATTAAGCGCAAAGGAATGCAATAAAAAAATTTATGGTATAAAAATGTTCTATAGTTAGACCAATGATCTGAAAAATAAAGCGGATAGCTAATAGAAAATGTTCCCCATATATTTTCAATAGACCTGCGCACGAATTTTGACCCCACACTGGGAGAGTTGCTGTACACCTTTGCACATGCGCAGTTCTCATAAAAGTTAGTGTTTTTCAATTAAAATCCAATATAGTGTTGGCAACATTGACAAAATTTGCAGTATTTTAATAAATATAGTGGTTGGAACACTGAAAATGTTTACCTACATAGCAACAGGGCCACACTCATGATAATTTGGGATTTTCCGATTGTAAACGCCAGGTAAAATTGACGCCGTCAGCCGCCCAAAAACCAACCTCTCATCTACGGTCGACCGTTATTAGTCATTTGCAGAGGCGCACTTACATGTATGCCGCCCGTAGGCTATTTTATTTTCGCCGCCCCTTTCTTCTTCTTTTTCCTTCAGAAATATTTTTGAAGAGCAAAAAAACGTCTGCCGCCCCCTAAAAAATGCCGCCATAGGCTTCAGCCTACTCAGCCTTTTGGTAAAGGCGCCACTGGTCATTTGGTATTCTCGCTAAGCACAAATGAAAGGACATTTGTGCTTAGCGAGTCTTCCTGTTTTTCAGTGGTGTTTTTTTAACTTTTGTTTATTTTAGTTTTGATAAACCAAAACTAAATAATGAGTTATTGTATAGTGTTGTTTTGCAGAAATTGGAAGGTTTTCTTGTGGTTTTGATTGCAAATATGAGGTCAGTCAAAAATTTTCAGCATAAAATTTTCTAAGATCACGAACGTTTGCAAACGACCAGAGGCAAAGGTGATAACTTGGTCAAGTCAAATGAGGCAACGGCGTTTACAAATGGCACAACACGCCAAGTTTAACTGAACGAAAACTGCTACGGCAGCGAAAGTGAAATAACAGTGTATAAATTGAGTCCTCAAACTAGTTACACCAAAATTAATTGGTTTTATGATAAAATAAATCAAATACCAATTGATTTAGTTTTGTTGTGTCAAAGTAGTTTTAAGAAGAAAGATAATAACGCAAAAAATATCGTGCAGTTTTAAGGTTTAGTCAAAGAGGGTCCAGCAAAAAACAAAATTCAAGTTGAGATTAGTGCTTCAAAGCACTCTCGTATACTAAATTATACAAGACAAAAAAAGTACCCAATATCTAAACCGGTTTAATTTTTAGGGACTTCTATGGAAGACGAGTACAAACTTAAAATAAAATATTTAAATATGTGTATATATCCAAGAAACAAAATTAGGTAATTGTCTAGAAAGTTGCGGCCACTCCGATTTTGACGAAATTTGCTATACCTTGGTTTTTTGGGGCGCTGATCACGAATCTATTTTTTTTCGGAAACGGTTCGATCTTGAGATATTCGTCATCATGGCCAAACTGTTCTTATTTTTACTATAATTCCCTTTTTTTGCACTAAGTTACTGATGTAACACTAAATTAGCACACAATATTTTATTTAACCATAAAAAACCCTTTTTAAAACATGTTTTTCTTATTGGTTTTTAGCCTTTCTTTATTAATATAAAAAGTTTGCTTTAAATCAAGTCGCCATGTCTGAAACTAAGAATTGAATTTCAAATTTGATGATGAATATCTCGAGAACGAAACGTTTCCAAAAAAAAGTCGTGATTAGCGCCCCAAAAAAACCCTCGTTTACCAAATTTCCAAACCCGGTCCTGTTGTTTGTTTTCCGCTAGTCTGTAAATTTTTAGTGCGCATGCCCACAAGTGTACTGCGCAGTGCCCACGTAGGGGGTTATTGTCACTTTTGCTGTATTTATCCTTATTATTTTTCAGATCAGTGAGTTAGACCCATATTTATTTCATTCTGAAAGCGATGCCGCCAAGTACACAAAAAATGATAAAGCAAATAAGGCCTTTTGTGAAAAATGATTTATTGCAGCAAAACATATTCAACCCGACCACAACGCCACGCGTTACTGGTTTTATGGAACGCCAGAGACGAAATAAGAGGATGTTTTTTAAATATGTGATACGTGTTTTCGCAATATTTTTATTTATTTATCCAAAAATATGTAATCAGGCTCTGTCAGAGGCTATGTGCTTTCGAAAAGGTTTGTTTACTCTATCATTTTTTGTGTACTTGGCGGCATTGCTTTCATAATAAAATAAATATGGTCCTAACTATACTAATGCTATAATATACCAAGGACAAATTTCTATTGTATGTATGTTGCTATGAAGGTTTTGTTCTACGTAACCAAAAATTAGCGCTTTGTAAAGTACCTTCCAACGGAGTTAATAAACTAATTCATACATACTGTATAAGAAATAGTTAAAGGTATATCGGTCAGTAAAGCAACAACAAAGGATGTACGTGAATCATCCAATACGAAATGTTTACATGCCGGTATTCACGTTAGACTGTCTCTTTTCCTCACATATGTTATGTTGTTTAGCTGATCCGGTATACGTCATCATTTCTCTTTTTCTTTAGTACAGAATTTCGGATTTTATTAGGAACCAATGTTTATTTTCTTCTGACTAAAAATGTTCGCCTTTATGCTGTTTTTTAAAGAAAAATTACTCTGAGTCGCATGGCGCTATACAGGCTGATTCAAAAATCGATACGAAACTTAAGGGGTGATTCTACTTGACAAAATAAGGGTAGAGCTTCATATACATTTTTTCAAAATATATATTCGTTTTCGAGTTACAAGTCGTCAAAGTTCAATTTTTATTTTGTTCTTCTCCATATTGCTTTTATTTTTTAACCAATCCAGTTGATATTTGGCACACAAATCAAAGTTTGCAGATTTTAAAATTTTAAGGCAAAAAAACTTTTTTAAATACCGCCAGAGGGCACTTTACCTACAACTTAAAATTTATTTACATCATAACTTTTTATTTTGACAGATATCGCAAAGTTGGGTGCACCATCTTATAGACAATCAAAAACGTAAAGAATAAGGTACTCTTTTTTAAAGTAGATAAACCTCACCGTTTAGACACCAAAGAGATCAAAGTTTTCATCAATTTCAATTAAATTACCTACATACATACAGGGTGTCCAGTAACTCAGCCGACCAACTTTACGGGGCGATTCTACAACAGAAAATAAGAAACAAACTTCATATAAACATATGTCGTATACGTCTTAGTTTTTAAACTACGGTGTGTTAAACATTAAAAAAACTTTTTTTTAATATTTAACACACCTTAGTTAAAAACTAAGAAGGCTTAGGACAGAGAGCTTATTTTCCGTTGTAGAATCGCCCCGTAAAGTTTGTCGGTTGAGTTACTGATCACCCTGTATGTATGTAGGTAATTTGATTGAAATTGATGATAACTTTGATGTCTATTGCTGCCTAAACGGTTGGGTTTATCGACCTTAATAAAGAATACCTTATTTTTTAGGTTTTTGATTGTCTATAAAATGGTGCCCCCAGCTTTGCGATATCTGTCAAAAAAGTTATGATGTAAATAAATTTTAAGTTTTAGATAAAGCGCCCTCTGGCGGTATTTAAAAAAGTACTTTTGTCTTAAAATTTTAGAATTTGCAAAGCTCGATTTGTTTACCAAATATCAACTGGACTGGTTAAAAAATAAATGCAATATGGCAGAAAAACCAAAATAAAAATTGAACTTTGACGACTTGTAACTCGAAAAGGAATGATATTTAAAAAAATGTATAGGAAGCTCTACCCTTATTTTGTCAAGTGAATTACCCCTTCAGTTTCGTGATCGATTTTTGAATCACCCTGTATTTGGACTACACGGTTAATATTTTAATGCTTTATTAGTTTCCTGGAAGATTAAATTTACACAAAATATTATTTTGCTTTTCTCCAGAATAAAATTAAAAGTTTATTTAACTTTTAGAAAATTAAAACTTTTATACATTATGAAGAATTATTCTGCTCTTACACAATATAATAAAAGTTATTATTACTTTAAAAGAAATACAATAATGAAATATTTAATATTAAATATTAGCAGAATAGTTCTTCATAATGTATAAAAGATTTAATTTTCTTAAAATGTTAAATACATTTTGTAATTTTATTCTGGAGAAAAGTCAAATAATATTTTATTTACACGGTTAATGATACATTAAATTAGTTACTAGCTAACCCCTCATTTATCTATCAATTGTCACAAGAATACCTTAGAACTTAGTACACAAAAGATCCCAATAAATCGTCCAAAATTTAGTTTGCTAGTGGCTACTCTCTCGACCACTCGAATAGAGCCTCTAATTCCCTTTATTACCTTCATTATAGAGGTTAATTTAATACGGACCAAAGCCATTTTCGGCCAGGGATGAATAGTGGCTTTTTGTGTATCGTATCTTGTCGAAAACTGGCTAATAACTGCTCCTTCTAGCCGTAATTATGACTATTATGGCTTGTTTCTTGTAATATATGAGTCTAATATGGCACATTAAAACAGCAAGAGTAACATTAGGACAAAGAATGGCTTTTGTGTTGCGATATTTTCCTTTTCCATATTGAACGTGGATACCTGTAATGTTTACAACACTAAATTAACTACGAGCTTTCGAGGCACTTTTTGTTGATAATAGATAAAAGTTGAGGACAAAAAAAGATCCCAACCTTTTTAAATGCAGACTATTTTTCTTTCGCCCTTTCGAGATCATCCCACTCAGGTCCGACGACCGCCCCCTTAGGTGGTGCACTGCATCCTGAAGGCTTATTGTACCTTGACCCCTACCCTTCCCATTCACACACCATTCATTCCATAACTTGGATGGTTGCTGCTCGGTCCGTTCGTTCACCCCCGACCGAGCAGAACACCGCGTGTCGTTGCCCAAAACCGACAACGGCCCAGTCACCCATCCAAGTAATGAGGCGCGCACTTCACTGCTTAACTCCGGTGATCGACGCTGCCCCATTTATCATTTTTTCCCATTTTCGACGCTGCCGGTACAACCCAAGCAGCCACGTGCAGACTGTATAAAATATACATAAAATAGTGGCGTGGGCGAACTTGTACCTGCGAGGCTCCTTTCTGAGAGATTACAGTTGGAGAGCAATTAAAAAAGGAACCGCCAATAAACTACATCTTTTCTATACTTTAATCACGCCGTCTTACTGTTTATCCTGCTCAAAATTATACCACATAACAATATCTATAACTCACATTTCACACCTTTAAATGTAAAACCGTCTAGCCGCGAGGCCCCACCAGGTGCGAGGCTGTAGGCGATCGCCTCACATCGCCTACATCGCCCCACGCCTAGCTACGCTACTAATGGTATCACATATACTGTATAAGCAAAAGAAATAGATATATCAGCCCCTAAAGCAACAACACAGAAAGTAAGTGAATCATCCAATACGAAATGTTTACATGCCGGTATTCACGTCTCTTTTCCTTACATTGCCTATGTGTTATGTTATTAAGCTGACAAACGTCATTAGCGAATATTTAAAGCATAGGAAAGGTAAGCGCCCAAAAGAATAGCTATTTACGTTACTAGACCGGATAATGGTATTTTACGGGTCGACGAAAAACATTTACAGGGCGAGCCGTAGGCGAGTCCTGTAGTTTTGAGGAGACCCGTAAAATTATTTCCGGTCGAGTATCGTACATAATTTTTTTAATTGACCGGAAAAAAACTGTGTAAATTTTTAGTGTTATATTTAAACGACAATAAGGCAAGGCTGCTTCAAATATTTCATCTGGATTTTCCATGTCTGACTCCATTTTGGCAAAATGATGCTTTCTTTACTTTACAATATCTTGAACTGTGAAATAGTAACAATTGAACTCTGACAATTTTTGTTATGGCTAACAGGATTTTTTGATATCAGGGACCGGAAAGTAAATGAGAGACCGGAAAGTAAATTAGTCCTGTAAAATAGCATTTTTCGCTTAAAAATTGAGTGGAAAATTCAATTTTCCGGTCAATTAAGAAAAAAGTACATTGCCTAACAACGCCTCCTACCTATAGAAATAATGCATTTTGAAAGTGAGAAAATGTACTGGAAATATGTAGATTTCTGCACGATTAGAGAAAAGCAGATAGGAAAATAGGAGCAAAAAGTTGATTTGTGCAGCCGTTTTTAAAAAATCTTAAGCTTAGAGCTGTAGAAATTACAGAGAATTAAAATAATTTTCAGATTTGGATGACCATTTTTCTATAAATTATTCAGTTGAATTGCTTGGTATGTTTTCATAAAAATTTAAGGACTTTGATAAAGCGGGTTTTACACCTGACAAGTAATTGATCAATTAATTGAACAAGTGCTTGTTCAAGTGACTTGACTGTTAAAATTTTTTCAACTTGTTTATCAAGTAGCTTGCTCAAGTACGTAAAGAAATTAAAACTTGTCATCAATATTTTTTAGAGGCCTTTTAGTAATTGGATAATAGTTAACATAACCCTAGAAAACCATTTGATGAAATTGAAAATAAATTTGACAATAACTTAAAAAGAGTAAAAACATCCAAATTTTTAATTTCTTTATCAAATATTTGACAAAGTATTTGAACAAGTTTTTGATCAATAACTTGTCAGGTGTAAAGCCCGCTTAGACAACATAAACCAAATTTTTGTCAAGAAATGACAGACATAAATGTGAAACTAACAGCTGGGCGTCATTTTAAAAAAATAGAAAGGGGTGGTAGGATATCTTTTTGAAGCTCCTGACGAGTATTTGATAACCCCAGAATATAAAGTTACTAGAAAATGGCGGTTCTTTTAAAATTGCATGTTATTTCTTGCCTAAAATTTGGTTTATGTTGTCTTACTAAAGTCCTCAAATAATCATGAGAAAATACCAAACAAATCAAAAGCTAGGAGGGAGGTCCTGACTTAAGACAAGCGCTGCATAAGATGTATATACCACAGTTCTTTTAAATTAAAGGTTTTCTGGTTTGCTGCTAAGTTTTGAGATACTTAACCTTTGTAAACTAAGTTATAACTAAAAGTATTAAAGATATTTCCGGGATCTTTTATAAACCTTTGTATTTTATTTTAAGTTTTCTTTATTATTTTTTGGACATTCACAGCGTTCCACTCTTCTGAAACCTATTAATCGCTTTTATAACTTTGAGTTTTCCTTTAATCCCAAATAAATCCCTTTAATTTTATGTTAGGCATAGATTTTCAGACATTTTGCTTTATTTTAGCCCTCGTATCCTTTTTTATTGCAAGAAATCGTCTTATCCCTCCAAACCGTCTTTGTTTCGTTTCTCTTATTGCTTTACGCTCCCGCCGATTCTCAGCAATTAGGAATATTTAGCTGGGAAATTAAATCTCACCCGGTTTACTAAGCCGCTCTTGCCTTGATTAAATCCTAACAAAAACTTGTTGGAAGCTTTCTAGGGAGTAATGTTTCACTATTTAATTTTAGCAAATAATATTGGTTGCAGAGCCGCCGCTAAAGGTCAATGGCGCTCTAGTACAAGATCTAGAAATGGCGCCCTACACTCAAAAAAGTGGAGGTAAATTTACAATAATGCTACGGACTTTAAAAAGAAGTGGTAATATAATTGTGTGAACTTAGGACCATTTAATTTAGCTTGATAGTTAATTTGAATATTTTACTTTAGTTTTTCCAAGTTCTTTCATCGCTTTTAAAGGTTTTCGAAAAACGCTCGAGTTATCCATTTAAAACTTTTATTTCATCCTGTACTAAAATAATTCGCGAGACCTTTCTGTAATGTTCTAGACTTTTCTAAGTTATTACACTCCTCAAAGTATCAGCATATGCTCGATTTCTTCCATAGCTTTCAATACAAAATACTTTCATTTAAATGGCCATATCTCTTTTAATTATTAGTTGTCAAGACAATTCAAAGAAAATGTTAAGGAAAGGTGGAGCTATAACTTTATCATAAGCCGTTGTTTTTACTGTTACCAATACATCCTACGGGGTGATAAAATTAAAAAAACAAAAAAAAAATTAATTGCCCTGTATGATGTGCTGTTGAAAGGGAGTAATCAAATTTGTTATTAAAAATATCAGAAATGAGTAAGGGTATAATTTATTTACAAATGATATTCGTCCCAATTAATAGCACATTATACAGGTCGGTTAAAAATTATTTTTTTTTCAAAAGTAGGATGTATTGGTAACAGTAAATAACAACGGTTACGATAAAGTTATAGCTCCACCTTTCCTTTAACATTCTCTTTTTTATTTGCCTTGATAACTTAATAATTAAAAGAGATATGGCCATTTAAATGAAAGCATTTTTGTATTGAAGCTTATGGAAGAAATCGAGCATATGCGATAATTCTTTTGAGGAGTGTATAAAAGGGCGATGGAAAACGTCGGAAAGTTAGTATCGTTTGGACTTTTGTTGTTTTTACTTCGAGATATTGACAACTAAACATTTTGTCGCAGTCTTAACCATAGTTACGTTATATTGTTAATAAAGGGTATATGACAATATTATAATGTTTTTATATAACGAGGTATTTGAAACCAATAATAATAAAATTTCTTATAATGTAAATTATCATTCACGGTTTTTATAAAAGCTGTAGAAAGCACAATCAGAACTGCAAATTTACAATATTTATACATTTAAATGTATATTTACATTGATTTTTCAGCAAAGACCAATGCAAATTGTCGCCATGACGCCCTTCCTTTTAAGTTGGGATGGGAAGACGGCGAAGTTTTTGTTTGACCCCCATTTCCAATATTAAATGCATTTTAAAATTGCGTCTAGCTGTCAGTTTAACATTTATATCTGTCATTTCTTGTCTAAAATTTAGGTTATGTTGTCCTACTAAAGTTCGCAAATTTTCATGAAAAATACAAAACAACTTAAAAGTTAGGAGGAGTCCTGAATTAAGACAAGCACGGTGTTTGTTTAAGATTAATAAAACCTCAAAGTTAGTTTATATTTATAAGGTTGCGACATATCGTCAACTTTTAGGCGGTTCGAGGTCGAGGACGCAAGGAAGGGCACTCCACGGAGAAAAGTTGGCAAGACTGGGTAAAATCAAAGCTGATGATCAATCCAGTGGCGTCTAGAATTTGCGCATTTCATTTTGCATTGTTTTGGAAGTGATATTTGTTGAAAGATGTAATTCCAAATGTTTTTTATTTAAAGTAAAATAATTTACAACTTAATAATAATTTAAAACTGTTGTGTAAACGGTTGTTCTACTAATGCAATAAACTGTATATCTCCGGCACTGAACAACATGGCCGAAAAATGGGAGATGTGACGTCATAACACGTCAAAGCAATATGGCCGAATGTCGCGACCCTGGTATAGATCACATACCCAATTTTACAGCATTTTTCATAAGTTGTAAAATTAAATATGCAATGTTTTGTTACATATGTTTAGTTTACGACCCAAATAACCCATCATTATTGTAAATTTAGTTTAACACTTTTTACAGTGTATGTATGAAGTCTTTTATTTTATTTATTTGTTTATTAATTTATTAAATTGGGTACACAACTCTAGTGCTTTCACCCATTCCTTCTATTAAATTATTGTACACCTGTATATTGAAAATTCCAAATCTATTTTGTATGCATTGAGTTTCGAAATAGAAAAGCCATGAAAAATCCTGAAAAATACGAATCGGGTCCCTCGGCAGGGCTAAAATACGACTGTCCTGTGCCGCCAGTTCGACAACTGTAAATACAATTTTGTTGACTTTACCGCTGGCAATGCGCCTGGGGACTCCACTATATTCAACAAGTTTTCAAAACGATTTGGAAATCAATGAGAGCTAGTCCGACTATAAAATGGAAATAAATAGCTTAAAATATTTCTATTGTGGAAGTGTTATACAAATACCCCACATGTCAGTTTTTTGGACATATGCGAGCTGACGGAGTAATTGATTTATGTCTCTTGCATAAAAACAGGTAAATTCACCGCAGTCAAAGATATAAGCAAGCAAACTTTAGAATTTTCCTTAACTCTATACAGGGTGTCCGGGAAAATGTGGGAAATCTCTCGCACACGTATGGAACAGATGAAAATAACATGACAAGTTCCTATAAAATTTTTCCGTTTAAGCCCCCTGCGGAGATATGATCCCTAAAGGGAGCAGCTAGAAATCGATTTTTCGTGAATAACTTTTAAAGCGCTCTGTATAATTTGATAATATTTTAGTACGATGCATACTAGTAAAGACCTCTTAAAATAGTGCCCTTGAAACTTATGTCGCTTCTTTAGTTTGCCAGGGACGGACTAGTTTTTGCACATTATTGATCATATTTTTTACGCCCTGTATGGTGAAGACACAAAAATATGTTTTTGGGTAGTTTAAACCTTTTGCTAAAAAAAGGTACTCTTGTTTGTCATCGATAAAATGAGCCGTTTTCGAGTAATAATTAGTACAAGTAATAAATTCCTGACCTGCTACGAGAGGACTTCAATCACTGAATTATTGAAAAATTACAAATTACATCGAAAATAAAATATTGTATTATTAAACAGAAATAAACTCTTATTGTTAAAATAATTTTTTACTCGAGCAACGGCTCATTTATCGATGTCAAACCGGAAAGCTCTTTAGCAAATGGGCTTTAAACTACCCAAAAACATATTTTTGTGTCTTCACTATACAGGGCGTGAAAAAATATTATCAATAATGTGCAAAAACTAGTCCGTCCCTGGCAAACTAAAGAAACGACATAAGTTTCAAGGGCACTATTACTGTAGATGGTCGTACTAAGTATTATCAGAGTATACAGAGCGCTTTAAAGTTATTCACGAAAAATCGATTCCTAGCTGCTACCCCTTTAGGGATCATATCTCCGCAGGAGGGGCCAAACGGAAGAATTTTATAGGAACTTGTCATGTTATTGTCCTCATCTGTTCACATGCGTGCTTCCACATTTCCCGGACACCCTGTATATTAAGAGTGATTTTTCAGCAAAACCACGCAAATGTTAGTGTTAATCTCTGGGCCAGTAATGAAATTGACTTTATGATAATAATCACTTTTAAAATCTTTTAGGGGAATTTCTTTGACGAGTCTACCACGAATATTTATAGCGCCATATACCGGTTGATGCATCGCCGGGCGGGACATAGGAAATCCCATGTAATTTTTTTAATGGGGTCAATTATGGGGTCCCTAATTATTTTAGAGAAAATTTTTATTGAAGTTTATTGAAGAGCATGCAAAGCTACGTCCATGGTAAAAACTTTAAATTTTTCGGTTAACCCGTTTGCTAGTTAGATGCTAATATATTTTTAAAAATTGTTACATTATTATCGCCTCATATTTATGAACAACAATAAAAATACCAGGTAGCCTGACATAACGTTGTCATTTTGAAATTTAGTGCTTTATTATTATCAAAAAATCGTTACAGTGAAAAGATTAAGGTTGTATTTATACGAACGAATTAAGTTAAGTTAAACTAAACTAGAGTAACAAATTTCAAGAACTTATGACATTTATAATATTTACATGCTTCAATAAATTATTTATATTACCACAATAGTTAATATGTTGGAAATAAACTTAAGATTTAAGAAAATTTTCAAATATTCCTCCATTGACTGCTAGACAATAATCCAGATGTTCATAAAATTGTCTTCTTACATTGGCTAACTGGTAAATTGAAATTTTATTGCATTCTGAAGAAATAGCATTTTTTAACTCATCTAGATTAGAGTAATTTTTATTCTTGTATATCATGCTTATTGAATGGCACTACGATTTTTTGATAATAATAAAGCAAATTTCAAAATGGCAACGTTATGTCACGCTAACTGGTACTTTTATTGTTGTTCATAAATATGAGGCGATAATAATGTAACAATTTTTTTAAAAATATATTAGCATCTAACTAGCAAACGGGTTAACCGAGAAAATCTAAAGTTTTTACCATGGACGTAGATTTGCATGCTCTTTAATAAACTTCAATGGAATTTTTCTCTAAAACTAATTAGGGGAGCCAATAATTGATCCCATTAAAAATAACATGGGATTTGCTATGTCCCGCCCGTTGATGCATCACCCGGTATAGAGCGGCGCTTTAACCCAGCCTGTCCCTGTCAAATGTTTCGGGTGTGGGACTCTGCCAAAAATCATAAGTGTTACAGTCACGAAACCATAACTAACCCATGGACATGTTTTGGGTATCGGATTGGGCGGGTTTCCTAAATGTAACCCTTACGATTTTTGGCACAATGTTTATAAACTGCATGTAAAGTGTTGTGCTGAACTTGTCCGACAAAAAAAGTGACGCGTTTGCCCACTCAGATACCCGAAACATTTGACATTGACAGGTTGGGTTAACGCGCCGCTTCTATATATGGCGCTATGAATATTCGTGGTAGACTCGTCAAAAGAAACCCCCTTAAAAGGTTTAAAATGTTATATCATAAAGTTAATTTTATTATTGGCCCAGGGACTATGTCAGTTTTTGTAGAAAACGATTGGGAATTCAAATTAAGAGACACAATGTTGCAACACGGTCAGTCAGCTAATAAAAATGGGTATCTAGATTCAAAATGGCGAGCAATATTTACCATATTTACAGAAATCATCCGATTTTTGGTTTGTGTCTTGACTAGAAGCAAGCCCTTTTAAAAACAAAGTATTAAATTAAAAAAAAAAAAAAAATTAGGCGTCATGGTCTAAAAACTTAAATGAAACAAAGAGAAGTAACCAGCTAGCGTTCCGCGAAATTTTATATAAAGTCACAAAACGAAGCTCTTGGTTATTTACACTTGAAAGGCAGACATAACAAATCCAAATTTGCACCTTTTGCTTTATTGAAGAATTTTTAAAGTCGTCCATGATGACATAAAAACTCTGTTCCACGGCAAGATATAGTATAATAGTTTTTTTATCTTTAGACAAACCACGAAGGCTAAAAGCCTAAATACTAATGTACCGTGGGTGTCTTAAGCGAGGTAAGAGGGAGCTTGTTGACATGGGACTTAAAAACTTGAAGATTTGGGGGAAGGAAAGACCTCCGCGGGCAGCAGGTTCCACAATCTACAAACTCTAGGGATAAAAGAACGAACAAAGTGGGAAGTTCGGGGCCTGTCCAGTTGGACCGTATGGGGATGCATACGCGCGGAACCATGAGTTTTTCTGTTTGGAACCGTGAGTGGAGAAACTATACTGGACAATTTTTCAGAGCAGAAGCCATGGAAGTACCTATAAAAAAGCGATAAATCTCCTACAGCTCGACGATGGGCAAGAGAGGGAAGCCTTTCTGTAAGTGAAGTATCATTAATGAGACGAATAGCTCTTCTTTGAATAGAATCAAGAATGCTTAGGGTTATGAGGGAAGCCATGCCCCAGATACGAGTTGTTTTAGTTGCAATAGTCACCCAATCCGAAATGTTTACATGCCGGAATTTGCGTTAGACTGTGTTCTTTTCACACATTACCTATAGACGACTTCATTTAGTTGACTCTGTATATTTTGTAAGTCGCGTTTTTCACATATTTTTAATAGTTGTAGAAAACGGTCGTAAAGAATCTCTTAAAATGTAATACGTCTCCTCCGTGGCGCAGTGGACAGAGCTTTGATCTTCGGAGCCAGAGGTCGACAGTTCGATTCCCAGCAGGGGAGACATATTTAGGTAGTAGTTATTTAAAAAATAACGACCGTGGTAGTACTACAGCACAGCGTTGTCTAAAAGGTACTGTGAAATGCATAACTGCATGTTTCAGTGCTTGAACAACGTTGACGGAACAGGGGGAACGATGGGTTAAACATCTAATAACCCGACACCCACGGTACTCTGGTATTTAGGCATATGCCATCGTGGGATGTCAAAAAGATAAAAAAACGGAGTTTTTAGCTACGTCTGTGATGCTTAGCGCGATTTCACCATAAAAAACCAACCAGCCTCCTCTTTTTGTCTGCAGAAATATCTAACAAAACTGCCAAAGCATTATCTTGGGACATAGTACACAATAGGACTCGATAAACTGTCCCCAAAATTATGTTTAAAATTGGCCACTCTCTGTGACCATTTGAATGATGCTTGTATGCCCTCTACCGACTCTAATATGGGGAATTAATTTAATTTTGCTAAAGCTATTGTTGGTCAAGCATGAATAGGCTCTTTTGTGCGTTATATCTTATTAAAAATAACTGCCTTTGTTGGCAGTTGATACTAGTAGTTCTTATTTATTGTAATACATGGTGACTTACATCGACAAAAGTATAATCTGCAGGAGAATTGTATAATGCAAAACAAACGGAAATCATTTTCTACTGTCGGTAATAGAGAATTATTGCAAGTTGCCTTATTAAGCTCGAGTATTATTAATACCGGCCTTATTTAAATTCTGCTTGTACCCATAATTTGGAGTTATTGAAAATCATGTTGACAGTGCCATTAACCTAAATAAATAATAGTTGGAAAAACCTAAAAAAACATGCTTTTATATGCAACCGAACTAAAAATTAGAAAATAATTTTTCATTACAAAGAGTTTGTATTACAGTAATAAAAGGTCAAACAATGAATCATAATTATATACCTCAACAAAATAGAATTATAATAAAATTTAAGATACTAACAGATAGATATGATTCATTCTATTTGTAATGAAAAATTGTTTTTAATTTTTAGTTCGGTTGCATATAAAAGCGTGTTTTTAGTTTTTTAAACTATTATTTATTTTTCATTTTTAGTTCGATATATCAATTAGTTTTCTGCGGACATGTGATATTGACATGTTTCACGAACTATTTCGTAATCTAATCATTTCATTTAAAGCTTCACTGTTGCATGGGGTTTCAGAACGTAACTACTCCGAACAAGTTTCTGTCAGCCTTATGCTAAGAGTACGTCCGAAACTGCACGCATGCGCAGATCGAGCACTAGCTCTTTCTTTGTTACTCTCCTACAGAAAATCTATAAAGGAATTTATTTATCCTGGCGATCCTAATCAGGATAATGGGATACTGTTTTGCAGATTATTGAATTGTCATGGCTCCTTAATACGTGTGCAAAGTTTAAAAGAAATCGAATCGCTGGAAGTTGATGAAAATTAAGCTTAAAGATTCCGTTACATACATACATACATACATACAACCCAAGCTAATATAAAAGCGTGTTAAAAGATTCCGTTACATACATACATACATACATACATACAACCCAAGCTAATATAAAAGCGTGTTAAAAAATGAGGAAAAATTATTAGTTTTTTTTTATCTTTGGACAATCCACAAGTAATTTTTCTTTATTGTTTTGTGTTATAGGGTTTTGTTTTACACAACTACAGAAGTACATTTGAAAAACCAAGGTTTTAAGTATTTATACTTCCAAAAACATTTAGATTTTTGTGGTCGGCAGTCGTTCGGTTATATGAACTGTTCCGAAGTTTAAATAACACCAAAATAAGGGACGACCTAAAACCGACATAAATAAAGCCAGGCACTATCCCTATTAACGAAGTCCTTATCCCATCATGCATCTGCGCAAGCTCAGATGTCAAAATAAGGCCGGTATTATTTGTGCCTGTTTTTATTTTACTGTGCAATATTTCTCTATTAATACAAAAATAAATTTAAAAAAAAGTCGGAAGGCATCGAAGTTCTGCATGGTGTCGACATTATAGAGCTGGAATCGATGATTTTGTGTAAGTTAAGAAAAAATCTTTACTTGTTTAACTCATAAACTTTTATATGAGTTTTTCTCAAATCTACTTTTTCACAGTCCGTATTTCAAGCTTGGTATATATTTTCTAATATAAAATACCTTCCCCTACAAAACGGCGGAATTTCTCGTTGAAAATAGCAGCTTATTCTTTAGATGGCCACCAAAAGTTTTTAAATAAAAAAAATATATCAGAGCACGTTGGGGGATTTGTGATACTTTGACTGATTTTAAATGGTTTTTGGTTTCAGATAATTTTTGACCGAGATACAGTGAAAACCGCAATTTGTTTTTTTTTCTAAGACGTCTGGAATAAGCTTTATCACCGGCTTGTTTTTAATTATTTTTGCATAAGAAAATTACATAATATAATTAAAAGTATACTTTAAAATGTACAATATGTAAAAATAAATTGGCTTAATCCATACTTGAATAATAATTATAAAAGTCACAAGAAAGTGTCCCCACCCCTTAAAATATCTTTTACAGTATTTAAATTTATATTTTTTTATTTATTAGGTTTTTATCCGAAGGAATAATAAAAGGTAAAACTATTTGTTAGTATCAGAAAATTAAAAAATGTTAACAGTATGGACCCTTTTATGGTACCAAAATAAATAATAAATTTAAATATTCTGTACAACCCTTTGCTTGTATGAATGTAACATATTTATTTAGGATCTCTTTTCCGGGATTTCCCCCAAAAGGCAGAAGCGACTTTTTATGTATTAAACGTTTTCCATGGAATCGTGTGATTTCTTTCGCCCCATTTTGACCCTGTTCCATCCCTCGGGGAAATATATTCCTATTTTTCGCAAAATTTACCCTAATAACTTTTCTTTCGACTGGTTTATGTGTCAAATGGATTTTCTTTATATAGATTGAACCTAATACATTCTTTTTTAAAGATAAAATATACTGCTGGGAATAGATAGGCTAACATTTGCAAAAGCAATGGACAGTGTGGGCCAAATTAAACTTTTACACTTTTTAACTAACAATAACGTTTTTCTTTTGCGCTTATATTTTTTATTTTTAAAGGGCTAATGGGTAGATACGTTTTCTCTAGGTTTGCAAATTTTAGTCAAATAGATTTAGACACGACCGGACTTACGGGACTTTTTCCAAAATACTGTTTTCAACTCCGTTGCAAAAGATATATGATTTAGCTTCAATAGAGCTAATACGTTTCTCTTGTAGACAATCTATAAAAAATAATTCAGTAAAAGTGAATCTGTCAACAATTTAAGGATTCGGGAATTATGATTATTCTTGATAAATGATGCGCCCCATAAAGCATGCTATTCTCTTGGTTTTAAAAGGGAACTATTTTTTAGTGTGCTTTGAAAATGAATTGAAAATTAGAGAAAATGTGAGGTTATCATGGTTCCTAAGTCGAGTGCTCATACAACTTATAAATAAATTATTTAAAATTCTTCTTTTGCAACGAAGTTAAATGCATCATTTTGGAAAAGTCTCGTAATTCCGGTCTTGTCTATATCTATTTGATCAAAATTGGCAAACCTAGAGAAAAAAAATTTTACCTATTAGCCCTTTAAAGATAAGAAAGATAGGCGCAACAGATAAAAAGTTATCATTAGTTAAAAAGTGTGCAAGTTTAATTTGGCCCACACTGTATAAATTTGTGTTGAAAATTGTTTAATACCTCTATAAACAAAAAGTAAATTGTTTTATACCTCTATAAACAAAAGTAAATAAATTGGTTGAAAAATAAATTTAAAAACTTAAAAACACTTGTTTTGCCATAAATCCAAATCCTATTATACACTGGTGAAAAAAATAAAGGATACAAAAAAACTACATTTTTGACGTTTTTCAAGTGGCTGTATTTCGCCTAAAAATGGTCATACTAAAATTTAAAATAAAGCATTTTAAAGATTAGAGTTTCTTCTTTTAGGATCTTATATTAAAAACAAAATTCAAACAACGTGTTCCGCGCAATCTTAATGAATATCGAAAAGATTTTTCTGTTTTTTTTGTCTAAACACTTTTTGCCAATTTGACCACAATGGATAGGATAACTTATTTATTTAACTTTAATTATTATTTTTTTAACTTTGAGACAACCATTGCTCTTTGAGATATTAAACTTTGAATCAATAAGGATCTTTTTATCTTTAACCATCAATACCTATGGAAACCGCTGATGGCACAAAGAAAATTAAGGAAGGTTTTGAAATCTCAAAATTAATTCTTTTTAAAAATCGGCTATGGATTTTTGACTTTTTACATTTATTTAAGAAATCAAGAAAAAGGTGATTTTTGTGGCTTTTAGGATAACTAAGCATTAAACTGAAAATATTGAGAAAACTAGTAAATGTCTTTTACAGTTTAGTATGCCTACAAAAACATTTTAATGATTTTCTTATATAAATTGCTTGGTTTGTGTATTTTAAATGTGATTTTTTAAAAACGGTGAAAGATATTGATTTAAATATTATGTTTTTTTTGTAGAAAAAGGAGTAGAGGTCAAAAAAAATCTCAAATTTGTCACCTTTGTCAAAAATACATTCATGGCATGAAAAAAATCTCACCCTGTATAAATGTATAATAACGATTTTCTAAATAGCCGTTTACCTATGATAAGATGCATTACTATGAGATTATTGAGTTGCCTAAATAATATTGGTACTGTGGCAACAATTTAAAAGGTATAATTAAAACAGGTTTTTTAGTCTAAATTTGAAACATAATAAATAACTCCCTAACGAAGCGCGACAGAACTTTTTTATATAAATTACTAACATTATTTTGACCTGAGGTATCGCTTCTATTATTTATGACCACATCTTTCCGAAAACCCTGTATAAAATAGGCTCAACAGAATTTAATAGTTATTTTTATACAAGGAAAAATTTTTCCCCTGTATAATACACTATTTTTTGCTGTGATGGGAAAAACGATGACTTATAATTAAAAAAAAACATAATACTAAAGTCAGACAATTAAGCATGTAAAATTTAAGGCTTCAAACTGGTCGACACTATACAGGGTGTCCCAACTCTGTTTATACACCAAATTCGACCCTGTACAAAATACAAAAATAAACTTAGTACTAGTACTGTCAGAAAAAAAGTGTATTCAAATAAACATTTTTTTATTTTAAGTTTATTTTGGACCTTGTACAGGGGCGAAGTAATTGCTGTATAAATAGAGTTGGGACACCCTGTATATGTGAAACACAATTAGACCGTGCATTAGTATGGAAACCCTTAGGGAAATTATTAAGTATCTGTCAATGTAATTTTGTAATTTGACGGATTGAAATTAAAACGTTCAAACGAAAAGCGATCGTTTAGTAGTTATTTTGAAATAATATAAAGCTAAAAAATGTCTGACTGGACTCTTAATATAGGAGAAATGTATGTTATGTTAAATAAAATATTCCAAAATTAAATATTTACCTTTACTTATGTGTATACAGGGTGTTCATTTGAAAACTTCCCACCACGGATTTATCGAAAACCACTGATTAAAAGAAAAAACGCCGAAATACGTTAAAAGGTTTGTCAAGAGGGACAACTGTCTAACCTAAAATTACTTCACCCCCTTTCACCCTCTGCCCCCAGGGTCATCCCCTTAAAAATTTTAAATGGCAAGGGGTATCGAGTAATAGCTTGTTTAAAAGGCCCTTCGAAGTCTTTTATTTTGACGTTTGATTTTTTTAAATCGGTCGATTCGTTTTCGAGAAAAATTAGAAAAATCTTTGTTTATCTTAATTTGTTCAGATAGAAAACAAAAACATGAAAATATCAGTTTTAATTTCAATAAGTGTTCAAAATGTTGCCCATTAGGGTTTGCCAAATCTACAATTCGTTTATAATTTAAAACGGAAACTACCAACATAAACAGCAATTCCGAAGATTAGACGTGGAAAAAACTAAATAACAACCTGAATTTTTTCCGCATTCTTTTCATCAACACAGATATCCTGGGCGAACTGTATTTATTGTTATACCTGCTTAGTTATTTATAGTTGCTAAGGAAAATAAAGAATTTAATTTGCCGTCAGTTACATTTGTGACAATCTTGGAATAGTGAAAATTTATTTGTTGAATTGAAGATTTTAATATCAAAATGGTTTACACACTAGCCGAAAGAGTGGAAATTATTCTAATTTATGGTGCCCAAAATCAATGTGCTCGGCAAACTGCCGTCACGTTTAACGCCAGACATCCGGAGAAGATAACTTCGCATAGGTATGTTTTGGACCTTGTTACTAAATTTACTGAAACTGGATCTGTTGCAAATAAAAAACGTAATCATCGGCGAATTTTGGATGAAGCAGCTCAAGTTGAAGTTTTGGGTCATTTTGGAATAAATTCTAATACTTCATTACGCAAAATTGTTGCTGCCACTGGTATTTCATTAGGCTCTGTTGACACAGTTACCAAACTTCATAAATTTCATCCATTCAAAATGAAAATATTGCAAGAGTTAACCGAAGACGATTTCGATAGGCGAGTTTAGTTTTGTGAAAAAATGACTGTAGCGATTAATGATAATACTATTCATGTAAAGAATATCTGCTTCAGCGATGAATGCACATTTTATCTAAATGGATTTGTTAATCATAACTGTAGATATTGGAGCAATGAAAATCCTCATGCATTTGTAGAAGGGCATACCCAGTACCCTCAAAAAATTAATGTATGGGCAGGCATTTTAGGAAATAAAGTGATTGGGCCATTATTTATTAATGGAAATTTAAATGGAGACATTTATTTGGATTTGTTGGAAAATACCATCAATCCGCTTATCACTGAATCCATTGAAAACCAAATCGAAAGTTTGGATGAACTTCGTCAACGCATCATCAGAAAGCTGCCATGATATCCCACAACATGTTTTTGAAAATGTCCGTCAGAATTTGAACATCGCCTATATCATTGTTTGGCCCAAAACGGGCAGCATTTTGAACACTTATTGAAATAAAAACTGATATTTTCATGTTTTTGTTTTCTATCTGAACAAATTAAGATAAACAAAGATTTTTCCAATTTTCTCGAAAACGAATCGACCGATATAAAAAAATCAAACGTCAAAATATAAGACTTTGAAGGGCTTTTAAACAAGCTATTACTCGATACCCCTTTGCCATTTAAAATTTTTAAGGGGATGGCCCTGGGGGCAGAGAGTGAAGTAATTTTAGGTTAGACAGTTGTCCCCCTTGACAAACCTTTTGACGTATTTCGGCGTTTTTTTCTTTAATCAGTGGTTTTCGATAAATCCGTGGTGGGAAGTTTTCAAATGAACACCCTGTATATATATGCAGGAAAAAGGAACTAACTTTTTTCTCACGGGAAAAAGTAATTTTTATAAAAAGTTACATTTGTAAACAGAGATAAAATGTCAAATTTTATTTCCCCTCACAAATAAAAAATACATTTTTATTTGATTCCATAACAACTGTGCTTGGTTTAACATTTTTTACCATATCTTAACACGGTTAATATTAGATATTTTGTTGACGTTTTTACGATTTCAATTTTATGCTTTATGTGTCAGACGTCAAATTTATCAAGACCTATTTTTATTGTTTTCTGTTCCCAATATAAGAAGCCTTAAAATAATTGCCTGTCAAAATCCGACCTTCTTCACTTATAATGATGAAAATATCGACTTTCTTTAAAAATTTACTTAAGTATTCAGAAACAATGGAGTGAATATTTGCTATTTTTAAGTTTTGCTTAATGTTAGTTAATATATTCTGTTACATTTCATATTTCTTTTTAACTTTTTTATGTAAAAGTTTTTTATTATTTCCTAAATTATAGTTTTTTGCAGTTAAAAGCATACAGGATGATTATTCTTAAGTCGGTACGAAGTCGGTTAAATTTGTAAAGTTGTAGTATTTTTTCCGCTGATTAACGTACTGCCAACAAAAAAACAGAATTGAACATCGGGTTTTCGATTTATTGCCAAAAATATCCTTTTTTTTAATTAAACAGCTTGTATATTAGACCTATCGAAGATTTTTAAAAAATCCTTTTGTGATATATTTAATAGTTTTCGGAAATATGGCCATCCTCAGGAATTTAGTAGTAAACTGACATTTTTTAAAATAAATCACCCTGTATATTGCATTACCGTTAAATAAATAGTTTATAGAGCTTTAAGAAAATACCACATTTGATATGTCTATCGCTTATAGTTTTAAAAATATGGCCAACCAATGCATGTTAATCAGCGGAAAAAGTAGTATACCTCAAGGTTAGTTTATATTTATAAGGTTGCGACATATCCTCAACTTTTAGGCAGTTCGAGGTCGGGGACGCAAGGAAGGGCACTCCACGGAGAAAAAGTTGGCAAGACTGGGTAAAATCAAAGCTGATGATCAATCCAGTGGCGTCTAGAATTTGCGCATTTCATTTTGCATTGTTTTGGAAGTGATATGATTGTTGAAAGATGTAATTCCAAATGTTTTTTATTTAAAGTAAAATAATTTACAACTTAATAATAATTAAAAACTGTTGTATAAACGGTTGTTCTACTAATACAATAAACTGTATATCTCCGGCACTGAACAACATGGCTGAAAAATGGGAGATGTGACGTCATAACACGTCAAAGCAATATGGCTGAATGTCGTGACCTTATATAGACCGACTTTGGTATACCTTTACTAATTTAACCATTGCCAGCTTAAGAGTGATTTCCCCTTTATAAGGCATTTGGGCATCACTCTAAAATAATAAACACAATCATTTTTTATATACTGATCAAAAAATCCCTGGAATTTATAAAATATTAATAATATTAACAATAATTAATCAACTATTATAGGACTAAGATAAAAATAGTCTTTGGAACACTTGTTTAGAATTAAAAGTAATTTATCATACAGGTATAGGTTTCTATAATATCAAACATGGTGTAAAACATTATTCTAAATAAACTTAAACATTTTTGCTTTATTAAACCAAAAAAAAAAGAAAAAAATTGTTTTTTTAGTGATCTAAATGTACTTAAATTCTTTAAAAATAACGGTTTCATTTTTTTTTAATGTAGGAGTAATAAGGATAATTGACGACAGATAATTTAGTTCGATCTAATCTCTATACGGGGTAATTTAAAAAAGTAACATTTTTCAGTTTTTTAGTAAGACGTTCTGCTTTTAAAATGGGACATAACCTAAAATTCTAAACAAGTTCTTTAAGAAACATGTTGTTCTAAGTTCAAAAATAAAAGAAAATTTTCTCTTAAGTTATGTTCGTTAAAAGTTCCAATAATAATAAAAATAAAAGTATGAAATATATACCGGGTGGTGCGTCGCCAAACGGAACATAGGAAATCCCATGTAAATTTTAAGGAGGTTAATTACTGGCTTTTCTGTACATTTTGCAGAAAAAATGTGAGATACCTTTATGAAGAGACCAATCTGACAAACCCTCGTACCAAGTTTTAAAAAGTTTCAATAAACAAATCTCGAATTATTGATTTAAAAACTTTGGTTCAGGTAAAACCAAACTAGCAGTCACTAGCAACAAACATCATTTTCTTTGAAATACTGACTGTCACTGATTTATTGACACTTTTGCTCATATCAGTGACAACCCTTATTTTACAGAAGCCAGTTTGTTTTTACCTGAACGAAAAATTTGCTAATCTTGCAATTACATTAAATTAAATAATTCAATATTCGCTTATTAAAAGTTTTTGAAACTTGGCACAAGGATTTGTCATATTGGTCTCTTAAAAAGTTATTGTTTTTTCTGTAAATATACAGGGGAGCCAATAATTAACCTTTTTAAAATTTACATGGGATATTACATATGATCCGCTCGGCGACGCATCACCCAGTATGATAATATTTTGAGAGATGAAATAAATGTCATAATTTATTGGTTTCTGATTTACAAAATCCTTAATTTTTTAGGCTAGCCGCTTTTAACTGTTTAATATCCTTAGAGCTTTTTAAATAATTCTTAATTATTTTATATTTAATGACATAAAGTGGTTTATAGAGCGTTGATATTTAAGGTAAACATTACGTTTTCCGGAAACTTAGTTAATAAATTAAATTGTTTTTATCTACAAAAGTTACAAATTAATAAATAATTAACTAACTCCGTATGAAAGTAATGGAGTGTGGGATTTTGTAGCCATACTAACTATATATTACACACTTAACATTACTGGTTTTCTCAATATTTTTAAGTTAAGGCCTGATTATCCCAAAAGCCACAAAAAGCCCTTTTTCCCTAATTTTTAAATTACTTTTAATAATAAAAAACAAAATCAAAAGCCGTAGCCCTGTTTTGTGATAAATTTATTTAGGATTTTAAAACCCTCCTTAATTTTTTTTTTTGTGATAAGCTGTTTCTGAGATATTGCTGCTAAAAGCCGAAAAGGTTCGTTTTTATTTAAAGTTTCATATTTTTTCAAAAAAGCAAATAAAAGCTATATGAGCAAGTAATCTGATCCATATAGTGGTTAAGTTAAAAAAGTTACAAAGTTCGTAGACCAAAAAAAGAACTGTAAAAATTTCAAAACAGATTTTTTTTCTCGATATTCATTTGGATTGCGCGGTATACGTTGCTTAAAAAAAATTTCAATCATTAATAATAAAAAAGTAAAGGTATAACAAGTATATAATAATATTTTGAGGGCACAATAGATGTCATAATTTATTGGTTTCTGATATACAAAATACTTTTTAAACATCATTTTTAGGTTAGCCGCTTTTAATAGTTGTTTAATTTCCTCAAAGCTTTTTAAACCATCCTTACTTATTTTATTTTATTGTATGCCATAAAGTGGTTTCTAGAGCATTGACATTTAAGGTTAACACTACGTTTTCCGAAAACTTTGTAAATAAATTAAATTGTAAAAGTTACAAATTAATAAATAATCAACTAACTCCGCATGAATGTAATGGTGATCCTGATAAGCTCTATACGTACTGTACTGCGCAAAACACAAATTTATATTTTAAATCTGACCCTTAGGGATTGTTGCACCGAGATATAAGAGTACATTACTTTTGTAAAATAAATGTCATAATTTATTGGTTTCTGATCTACAAAATACTTTTAAACCTTTTTTATAGGCTAGTCGCTTTTAACAGTTGTTCAATATCCTTAGAGCTTTTTAAATATTTCTTATTTATTTTATATTCTATGCTATAAAGTGGTTTTTAAAGCATTGACATTTAAGGGAAACAACGTTTTACGAAAACTTTGTGTAAATTAAATTGCTTGTATCTACGAAAGTTACAAATTAATAAATAATCAACTAACTCCGCATGAATGTAATGGTGATCCTGATAAGCTCTATACGTACTGTGTCTGCGCAAAACACAAATTTATATTTTAAATCTGACCCTTAAGGATTGTTGCACCGAGATATAAGAGTACATTACTTTTTGTGAAATAAATGTCATAATTTATTGGTTTCTGATCTACAAAATACTTTTAAACCTTTTTTTATAGGCTAGCCGCTTTTAACAGTTGTTCAATATCCTTAGAGCTTTGTAAATATTTTTTATTTATTTTATATTCTATGCCATAAAGTGGTTTTTAAAGCATTGACTTTTAAGGAGACAGTACGTTTCCCGAAAACTTTGTGAATAAATTAAATTGTTTGTATCTACGAAAGTTACAAATTAATAAATAATCAACTAACTTCGCATGAATGTAATGGTGATCCTGATAAGCTCTATACGTACTGTGTCTGCGCAAAACACACATTTATAATTTAAATCTGGCCCTCAGGGATTGTTGCACCGAGATATGAGAGTACATTTCTTTTGTTTTCAAGTTCTATAATAATTCCAGATATTTCAAAGGGCAACATTATGTCAGGGTTTTATTTTAAAAATCAGTTAATTTATCCTAGGTAATAAGGCAAATTGTAAGAATATTAATTTTAAATAATTAATATTTAGTCTTTTTTATTTTTAATTTATTTTGTTAACGGTGGTGGACCGAAACTTATACAGGGTGTCCAGTCTCTTAACCGACAAACTTTAAAAGGTGATTCTACACTAGAAAAAAAACATTATTTGAATGTATCTCCCAAACTTTTAAGTTTTTAAACTACAGGGTCTTAAAAATTAAAAATATAAATATTGTTTTCTTATATCTTTTATACCAATTTAGATACTTTTAAAAAACTTAAGGAACGCCTGTTATGCATAGAAGATATTTTTTTGTCATACAAGAAAAAATTCTACTTTTTACCAGTGGCGTCTGTAAGAAGTTTGGGGTAAATATTTTTGAGAAAAAAATGGCACGCCATTGCATTTTTCTAAAATAAAAATATTTTAAGGAAATTCCCATTTAGTTTAAAAACAAATTTAATATGGCTTTTTTATTTGGTGTACGGTTTTTCGGTTAAATAAATGGAAACCATTTCTCGGCATGTTCGAATCCCTATATTATTAAAGAACAAATAATAAAGGTGATTGTTTTACTGTAGAATTAAATACGATTTAAACCGATACGAAATAACCATTCCGAGTAATGGGTTTTATTTATTTACGAAAAAACCGTAAATCAAAGTATAAAAAGTCAAAAAATCAATTTTGTTCAAAACTAAATAAAATATTTTTAAGTACCATTTTTTTTTCTAAAAAATATTTACCCTAAACCCCTCCTGGACGACACTGGTGAAACTTTTTTTTGGTTACCAAGAAATGTCTTCTGATGCAAATGTAGCCTCCTTCAATTTTTTTACAAAGATCTAAATTGACTTAAAAGTTATTATAAAAATTTCTTTAAATTTTTAACACTCCTTACTTTAAAAACTAAGATGTTAAAGACATATGTTTATATAAAAGTTTATTTTTTAAATTTTATTATAGAACTAACTCTTAAAGTTTGTCGATTAAATTACTAGGCACCTTGTATACAGCGGGACAGCCTAAGTTGTCTACCTATGGAAAACTCTTTTATTATTAATTTTACGAAAAAGAGTTATTCTAAGAGTCTAAAACCTTAAATACAATCATTAGATATTCTTTTTTTTCAGTGCTATACGAGGCAGTGTGGGGTCAAATACTGAAAGTCGGTATTCGAATACTAATAGAATACCGAAAAAACAAAAGTATTTGAATGCAGAATATTCGAATACTTGGAAGAAAAAAGTATTCGAATATTCGGTATTCATAAATACCCAGAATCGGTATTCGAATACTAGAAAAAACCGATGATTAAAAAATTTGAAGACCAAAAAAAGTCCTCATCTACTTTTTTTTCTATATGCTTAAAAATAATAAACGCATCTTATTCTTCTACTACTCCTACACATTTTGAAGAGCCAAAAAAGGTCGTCACCTCACTTTTCCCATATTTTTGTTCTCTTTTCGCTATTCTAATCATGATAATTTTGGTTGTTCGAATACTGCTTTCATATTTTGGTATTTAAATACTCGGAAAGCCGGTATTCAAATACTCAAAAAGTATTCTTCAAATACTTTTAAAGTTTTCGAATACAGAATCCCGAATACTAATCAAAAAGTATTTTGCCAAATACCGAATACCAAACACACAAATGTATTTGAATACTATTCGAATACCGGCTAAATGTATTCTGAATACTATTCATAATACTGAGTATTCGAATACGACCCAACTCTGATACAAGGTATCTCAAAAAAAATATGAATTGTGTTGAAAAGGAAACTCCCTTATTTTTGAAAATATCGAAAATTTATATAAATAACTAGTTGACCCGGCAAACGTTGTTTTGCTATATAAATAATTTTTAAGTAATTTCTAGCCTAAAAATTAAAAAAATGTTAAGGGTGACAAATCTTAAGAAGAAAAAATAACCCTTAAAATATACAAACTCGTTTATTTGCAAAAGAAAAAGCTTTAATTTTTTTTTGCGATAACGAACGTTTCTGTACTTTTTGCTGTTGTAACAGTTTTTAAGCTTATTTGAGATATAACATTTGAAATAAGTGTTCACTAATGTATTAATTTAAATTTTTTATTGCTATCGCATTAAAACATTAAAAAAAAATGATTTTCTGCAGATAAATAAGTTTGCATATCTAAAAGTTATTTTTAATTCTAAACATTTTCCTGTTATAATACTTTTTATTGTTAAAAATAAAAGTACTTTCCTCCTAAACGAAATTCATAGTTTTTGAGATATCTTGTAAATCACTGAAAAAATTAAATATCTAATGATTGCATTTTAGGATCTAGATCATGCCGAACTTTATATAAAAACATAAAAATTTTCCGTAAAATGAATAATTAAAAAATTTCTCATATGAAGACAACTTAGACGAACACGCTGTATACAGGGTTCTCAAGGTTATTTATACAGGAATAAATTATTTTTTTACCCTTTTAGTGTCATCCAACCCAGGTCCGACGACCGCCCCTATAGGTGGTTCACTGCAGCCTGAAGCTTATTGTACCTTGACCCCTATTCCTTCCCATTCATACATCATTCATTCCATAACTTGGATGGTTGCTGCTCGGTCCGTTTGTTCAGCCCCGAGCAGAACACCGCGTGCTGTTGCCCAAAACCGACAACGGCCCGGTCACCCATTCAAGTTATGGCCAGCTCCATGCTGCTTAACTCTGGTGATCAACGCTGCCGATACAACCGGAGCAGCCTTAAGCGCGCATTCCTTCCATAAGTTACAGAAAATAACAATAAAATAATTTTTGTTGACATTTTCTTGTCCCTTTGCGTTATTTTTAAAATATTTGTAACTGGACATGTCCCTTTTTAAATGAAACATTTTTATGTATATTAACATAAAACCCCAAAGATCATAAAGGGAGTTGTTAAGTTGTTAAATTCCACTAAAAGATTCAAATTAATCAACCGAAATTCGTCCCCAGCGAACAACATTTTTAACGTTTAACTTACATATTAATAAATAAGGCAATTTTCCCAGCTTGAATGTTACTCTAAGCCAGATAAGCTCCATACACAACATGTCCTCGTAGAACATGAATTCATAATAATTCAAGTCGTGCCGTTGGCGCTTGTAGCGAGAAACATGATAATTTTGTTTTAGGAGTCTATTATAGCCATATGTGAGTGTTGTCAGTGTATAAATAAAAAAATATATATGTTTAAAAATTTTTTACTAGTCTTTATTAAAAAGGATTTAAAAATCAAGTTTAAGGTCTATACGCATTAAGGTCTGGCCACACATAACCGCATGTCACATTGTGCATTATGTTATGGATCCAGTTGTCTTCTGTTACTTATAAATACTTTGAGCCTTACTCCAAACTAATAATAAGTCGAAAAAACCGATTAAAAGTTTTAATAACTAAAATAACAACATCATAAGCATTACCTGTAATAATCCACAATTCCTTAAGGCAGTCTTCTCTACTTCTATGAAAATCGGCAACTTGATGGTTTTCGCTACCTCCCTCCAGAAATTTAAAAAGCAAGGCTCCGAACAATGCGTATCCGGTCATCAGCACGAACAAACTTGTTTTACCACAAAACATTGCAAACGAACACTTTTTGAATTGGAACAATCATAGCCTTGGTCAGATTCTTCCATCTGAAAAAAAATACGATTGTTATAGACAACATTACTTCCGGCAAAAGTAAAAAATATCTTTGAAATTTTTTTAAGCACCGATTTTTCTTTTTAATTAATAGATTGCCAGTTAGATAAATAAAGCACCATATCAGGTTAGTTCTGGATAAACCTAAAATAACTTATAAGTATACAGACGGTAACAAAAAGTGTTATCTCTTTTTATTTCTTATTTTAAAATTTGGCGCCCAAAGTGCGATTCTTGTAAAGGGCGGCCAATCGAACTTGTCCACATTTTAAATGCCTATAAATTTGGTATTTTTTAATTTATTAAAAATTTTCAAAAACCGAGTTAAAAGTGAATTATCAAGTAATAAAGAAAATATTAACATAACTTATTTATTTTCTTTTTTTTATTGGGACACCTAGTATTTATTTTGGTTATTTTATAGAATATTTCTTCCTGATTTTAACGACATTTATATGCTAAATTATTTAAAGATACCTTTTAAATTAAAATAAATTGTTTATTTATTAATTTCTGTGTTTTACCTGTTACAGTCTTAGTCAGACTTGGTAAGCTAAAGTTTACTTTGGTCACTTTACAGTATTAGTAGAAAAAACCATAACAATGGATTATCTTAGCAACCGTCAAATAAAAATAAACTAAATTTTTGTGCGAAGGGGTAACTGGAACAAAAAAAATATTTGTGAGGTTGCCAAGTTTATAGTTTTCTCTCTAGGTAAGGGTATTAAAAATTTTAAATGGGATACCCCATTTTTTATAATTGTAATAAATAGCCTATGATAACTTTATTAATACCTAATATTATTCCTTTTTCACTTTTGTCAATTTCGGAGATATGGCATCATGCTTCTTTCAAAGTGAATAATAATAAAAAAAAAATAGGTATGGTCAATTATCTCAAAAACTATTTCATCGAAATTCAATTTTTGGTTGAATCGTTTTTGAGATAATTCACCATACCTAGTGGATTCTGTATTAATTTTGAAAGAAGCATTATGCCCCTATCTCCGAAATTGCCAGGAGTAAAAGAAATTATCAGGTCATAATAAAGTTAATAGAGAAAATTAAATACAATAATAAAAAATTAGGATTTTCCATTTAAATTCTTTAAATATTCTAGCATAAAAAGAAAACTATAAACTTAGCAACCTCGCAAACATAATTTTAAGAGTTCAGTTACTTCTTCGCACAAAATTTATATTTAAACGTTGCTGAGATAATTCACCGTTCCGTTTTTTTACTAAATCTGCTGCTGCGGACTTTTTAAATCAATGCCAATGTAATACATTTTTGTTCAGGTGTTTTTCCTCAATTTAAAGTGCTCAAAGGATAGAAGTGGTTTTTAGCCATTTTTTTAATGAAATTAGTTTTGCAGTAACCACTGGCAGAACAATGGTAGGCCCCGAGCCCTACTGTGGTATTCCGTCATGCCAAGTAAGGTCATTTATTAGATCATGGATAATGAGGAAATCTCAAGACTGGTGAATAAGAACACCAGGGCAGCGTAAGGCGAAGAAATTCATAAAGGCATACTCGCCGGAATTTACGAACGAGCTTCTGAATTACAACCGGAAGGCAGTAAGAATTATAGTGGGTGAACTAACAGATCATTGCAAACTGAATAAATACCTCAGAAAAGTATAGGCCTCGGCAGAAGAAAACCTATGCAGGATCTGCCAGGAAGAAGAAGAAACCGCTGAACACATATGGTGCTACTGTGAAGCCCTTTGTCGTCTGCAGTTTGCAAGACTGAATGAGGAAAAACCTAAAGCAGCAACATGTACCAAGGAGCCAGTTTCAAGCTTGTGGAGTCGGATTAGAAAGACCGGCTTGGATAGTGTGCTCTAACATACGGATGGAGGATACACAATAAACCTGAGCAGGTTGCAGTGTTAGAGGATTACAATGCGCACCTTCAAGCTAATCTAATCTAATATAACTACTTTAAAAGAAGCAACATATTCATAACATGGTGCTTTAAAAACATGCATACCAAAATAAACCAAAAGTACTAAAATAAACAGACCATTTCATTAATTTAATTTCCATATAAAATAATTTAACAAAATAAAATGTATTTATTAGGTCTATACCTCTTTTTGCCACTTACTAGATCTATATACTGTATAAATCCAATAATACTAAAGAGAGTTTTGAATAGTTTCATAATAATTCATAATCATTTTAAATCTGTTCCATTATTAGTTAAAGTATTATTATCACTATTGTTTAAAAGCCGTGCTTTATTGTATGTAACTGAGTTTAAACATAAACAACTTTTATCTATGACACTAAAGAGAAGTTATATTATTGCAGGTAAACAATGGAATGTCGCCCATTATATACGCACGTATACGGCTATTGATATTATATATTGTAAAGGCTATCCATTTATTCATGTGCCTCGGTTATATTAATAGCTTTTAAAATATACAGTGAGGATACTAAAAGTCTTATCCTTCTTTTACTTCTTGAATGACACAAGATAACGAGATCGGGTAAAATTTGGGTAAAAGGGTGCCACTTAAACTACTTTTTCGCAAAAAATGATTTTGATTACGTGGCGTAGTGCCAAGGGGATACTAGTAACTTCTTTAAACAAAATATTATTTGGCTTTTGTCCAGAATAAAATTAAAAGTTTATGTAACATTTTAAGAAAATTAAAACTTTTGTATGTTATGAAAGAGCTATTCTGCTCTTACACAATATAATAAAAGTTATGATTACTTTAACAAAAATAAAATAATGAAATATTTAATATTAAGTTACTTACAATACAAAGGTTTTAGTTTGTAAACAAAGGTTCATTAGCACTTGCTTTAAATTATTTTAAACTGGGCCAATGGTTGCGTCGAAAAAAATAGGGTAAATAGTTTAGCAAAAATGTGGTAAACAGTTTACCTAAAAACTTAGTTATATTTTATTTTATTGGATTAAAATAATTTTAACCGAGTGCTAATGAACCTTTGTTTATAGATTAAAAACTTTGTATTGTAAGTAACTTAATATTAAATCTTTTATTATTTTATTTCTTTTAAAGTAATCATAACTTTTATTATATTGTGTAAGAGCAGAATAGTTCTTCATAATGTATAAAAGTTTAAATTTTCTTAAAATGTCAAATAAATTTTTTAATTTTATTCTGAAGAAAAGCCAAATAATATTTTGTTTAAATTTAATCTCCCAAAAAACATATAAATCATAAAATACAAGTAACTTTTTTTTCATATGTTACATACCTGATACAAACAGTAATGAATCCATTAGTAATGAATACAATGTCTTTATATGACCAACGATTTTATAAATAGTTTTTCTTGTCTAAAAATAACATTTATTTGGCTTATTGGAAAATAATGAAATTTAGTGTGTGGACTCATTAAGGTCTTCAAAATGCTCTAATACAATTTTGTTGTAAAATTAATTGGGGAGTGTATTCAAATTTGCCTGGGATTTCGTATGGCCAGTCTGGGGGTGCATCACCAGGTATAGTTACCCCATAATACAGGGTGTTACAGAATGTAACAGAATTGTTTAAACATTTTAAGAGTAGATTCTACTATTGAAAACATGAAAAAAGTTTTTATAACCATAGGTCCACAAATTCCTAGTTCTCAAGATACAGGATGATGAACTTGTAAAAAAAAATGTTTTTTAAATTTTCTAAATATCCTTTACCCAACTTTATTTTAATTTGGCAATGGTATTTATGGCATAAGATGGGTTATTTATCACAAACTCAATTACATTTAATAAATTCAGTGGCGTCTCAAGGGGCTGCCGAAGAAATATTTCTAACAAAAAAACCGTATGACACTAATTGTGTTAATGCGAATAATTTTTTTACACTTTATTAGATTAGGCAAAAAAAATACAGTTTTTAGGTCTTTTAATTTTTTCATTTCTTGTTTGGTTTAATGAAAAGAAATAATAATAAATTCACCTAATTGCATATTTTTACACCATAAAAGGAGCATTGCACGAGTTTTATCTTTTAAAAAATTAGGTTGGATAATTTTTTATAAGCAATTATGGAACAACAAAAAAAAATACTTAATAAAAAAATATGGGTTTATTTTAAGTCAAAGAATTGTTATTAAAATAAGTGTTTTCGAATTTTTTCAGTTTTTCAAAAATTTAATGTATCTTGGGAACAAAAATTCTAAAACCCAGATTAATATGAACTTTTCTTTATATTTTTTAATATAGAATCTGCCCTTAAATTTTCACAATATTCAACAAAAATTTTAACAACATTTTGTAACAATGTATTTTAAATTGAATATCTATACCTTTGTTGTCCTATATAAATTTAAACAAGAGGATGGCTCTCACTCTTATCTGCTGTGTACCAACGATATTCAACACACTACCTCATTGTTTTATGTTTAATATATTTTATACAAAATATCGATCCTAACAAACCACAGCTCCTGAACAACAGAAGTGAATAACAATGAAACAGGATGGTATATTATTAAACTTACATTTGAAGGGCCTTGTCAACACTTATTGTGATTAATTTGGTCAAAACCAAAGCAAATGAAGTTTTTTAAACAGCCAATGTCAAATTTTCAATATTTTCAGGATATTAAAATAGTATATTTCCTAACTAGTGCTGAAAGTGCCACTTTGCCGCACGCGTTGGGAACGCTATTTTTCTACAATTAGTGTGGAAAATGTCAAGCTTAACAACCATTTGATATTACTTATTTTACCATTACTGCTTATTATTATTAACAACATTAATCGTAAAAGAACAGTTGGCAGCATTTTGCAAATAAATCGCAGAGGCAAGTTGTTGTGGGTAAGTTGCGGAGTTGGAGATTGCCGTTGAGGTGCGATGGAACCGGTCGTCGTTACAGGTAAAAGAGACACATTGTTGCTTGCTAGAAGACGGTACAATGGGCCTTGAGTGCGTTTTGCTGTGTTCAAATGTAGAATAATTTTGGGTTAATATTTAATTTGATAAGTCCGTCTTGAAACTTGTAGAGCTTTCTAGATTCTGCAACAGATAATGACTTCCAACCTCCAAGTCTTTTAATATTTGTTATGCCTTTACCAGAATTAGCTAACATTATAGCTGAGGAACGGCGAAAGCTATGTCCCGTGTAAAGTTCTGGGTTTGGAAGACGTAAATCGGCAGCTAATTCAGAGGGCATCTGGCCAAAAGCATTTATTTCTATGCACTGGACAGTACAAGCCAATTTTTTGTAATTAACAAAAAACCTTCTGTGTGGTGTTTCGGGCTTTCGTAAACTAAAATACTTTCTATACAAAGCTAGATATTTTTCATTTTCAATTTCCTCTGATATGACAAAACTTTGGCTAGAATGGTTTTGGAAGTCTGGAATATTTACAATTGAAGATTCCCGTTATCGCCACTATCATCAATGCTAATTTTCATTAATTCTTCTCAGACAACACGCACCAGCTAGTCCGAAAATTGTAGCTACCATCATCGCTAGATAGACATTATTTGGAGCATCAATAATAAATTTTGCTATTTCATCTTTCGAGAAAATTTTGACCTTCTTGGGTCTAAATCTCACATTTTGCTTCTTTGCTTTCTCGTATCTGTGCTTGGACTTGGACGGCAACAAATCTTAATTTGCTATTTCGGCTGCTTTTAGAATGGATTAAGGTAATTCCTCGTCAGAAGACTCCATGGGAAACGTTTTTTATTCAAAATCGACGATACTGAGAATGTACTAAAGACACGTTTAATTATCAATGACTTTTAATCAATTTAATCTTTTATAATATAGACACCGGCATCTGTCAAAACTAAAAATCTGACAATGAAAATTTAATATATACCAGGACTTTTGAAACAATGTTTTTAAAACAATATTTATTTTTAGTGAATATTTCGTTGATTTTACACCTAATTTGTACAAATAAAAGAATACTATGCCAATAATAAAATTATACTAAGTCAAACTTGAGAATTAAAAACTTTCTAAGGACCTGTTTAGGTGGGAAATTTGCAAGACTTTACTTTTCCGCACTAGTGTGGAAAAGTAACACTTTTCAAACTAAATTGCGTGCGGAAAAGTGCGGCTGGTTTTTTGAGGAAGGCTGACAGAGCTAATATATTTTTTATTTTTACACTGTCTACAGGTATTGGATTTTTGTACACCAGTTTTAGCTCTAAACTCTTTAAAAACTTTGGTTTTCTTGTAAAAAAAAATTGACATTGGTTGTTTTTGCAAAACTAGGCGATATTCCAGTCGCATTATTTGACTGACTATGGCAGTTCTGGTTGCAATAGTTGGTCAGGATATGACAACGGAATTTTTACATAATGTGGTGTGGACAGCACAAAATTAGAAAAAATGACATTGGTTGTTTTTGCAAAAAACCTTTCAAATATTAAAGTTTTAAAACCAAGAAGAATTAAAGTAAAAATAAAAAAAAGTTTTGAAGGCAATATTAATAAAGCACATTACTGGGTTTGTCGTTTGATACAAAGTTTGGAAATTTACCGAACTAGGCCATACGGGCCATACAATAGGACCAACCCTAAACTAATTTGATAGGAATCTGGCAAAGTCTTGTTTCGAAACAAAAACCACTGACCGCAATTAGGGTGTATCAGGGCTGTTCAGATTAAATTCTTGGATTAATATTATTATTATTTATTTATTATATAATTATACAGGAAATACGGGAAAACACGATTAAGATACAGGGACAAGATCATAAAAATTTAGTAGTAATTGTGTTTGTCTTTTATTATTCCTTTTTTTCCTATAAGATACTATAAAAAACGATTATTTAATTTTATGACGTCTCTCTCGTGGCGAGCGTAGTGCAGCGGTAACGTACCAGCTTCTCACCGCAGCGATCCGGGTTCGATTCTCGGAACCGGACATTGGCATTTTTAATCGCTCGTCACCTCACAGATGGCTTCGCAAACCACTGTGTAGTATTCTGCTTACCCCAGGTAGTAGTTATTTAGAAAATAACGTCTGTGGCGGCACTACCGCGTTGTCTAAAAGGTGCTGTAAAATGCAAGAAAAAAAATTGCATGTTTCAGTGCTTGGATAACGTTGACGGAACAGCGTGAAAAAGGAGGTTAAACATCTAATAACCCGACACCCACGGTACTCTGGTACTTAGGCTTAAAGCCTTCGTGGACTGTCAAACAGATAAAAAAATAATAAAAAAATAAACATTATTATTATTTATTTATTTATTATATAATTATACAGGATCGGAAAAAACACGATTAAGATACAGGGACACGATCTTAAAAATTTAGTAGTAACTTTGTTTGTCTTTTATTATTCCTTTTTTTTACTATAAGATACTATAAAAAACGATTATTTAGTTTTATGACGAAACAAAAATCTTAACCTTAGACTATTTGAAATTAGATCAAATTTATTTGTGATAACAAGTATTAATATTAGCAAAAATTCAGGTATTTTACTTTAAAAAAATGGTTACTTGGACACACACATGTATAATATAAATTTTTATACAAATAATTTTAGAAATGATGTATACTTAGGCACTGTATATTGATAATGACTACCTAGTAAGTTACTGATTGTCCGGTGATGCCTTAGCGTGTAAGGTGTTAAGTCGTTGAGCGCACAACGAACGTGAGGTGGGTTCGAATCCTGCTGAGGCCAAATACTTATTTATAAGTTGGTCGGAAATTTAGTGGTTAGCTCAACACTAGACGGACAAAGTGCAAAATGTATCGACGGTGAAGGTTACCAAAGGACCAAGGCGCCGGAACACACTTTGCCTTGTCCTGCGGAACCGTAGACATGTGGACCCCACTCAGTTGGTGGGTTCAGTAGTGCCTCCTGGGTGGGGACGAGGTCTTAAGTTGTCGCTCATAGGAGCGTGGTTCGGAATCCACGTTAAGCTGTAGGTCCCGTCTGGTCACCTAGCTGGTCACCCAGACGTAAAAAGACAGGGCGCACAATAAGCCGAGCGGCTTCAGTGCATGGGTTATCCCGGCCCTATTCTAATCTAATCTAATCTAATCTTACTTCTTGGCTCGAAAGAGAAATCCAAACTTTTTAAGGCTGCCGTGGCTATAGATACAATGTGTTTATGCCAGTTAAGGTTAAATGTGACGCCCACAAGATTGAAGGTGTTTTTTCTAGTATTGTTTATTATCTCATTTAGTTTATTTCTTAGTGGCGAAACTGTCACAAAAAAAAGATGTTTTTGGTAATTTTATATTTTTATAAGAAATTATGATACCCCCATCGTAGTTATATAAATAAGTAAATAAATTTTACAAAGCATAAATAAACACAAACATGGTAAACCAACCAAACTATAAACATGTCAAAAACATTATAACAACATATAGGTACACATGGTGCCTTTAAATGTCATAATAAAACCTATAACTTATAATCATTTCCATGGGCGTCATTACCATTCCCTTCGTAAAATTTACACATTTAAACGAAATTTACTCAATGTCCAAGTCCAAATAACTCCAATTTAGGCGTGACATTGCTGTACATGGATTTATAATTTAAATCTGGCAGTGAAGGTTTGTTCTTGTGAAAGAGATATATTCTACTTTAGAATAAATATAATACAGTGTGTGTGCTTGCTCTTTGACCAGTTTAAGTGTATTTAGCGAATAAATTATAAATATATATATATATATATATATATATATATATATATATATATATATATATATATATATATATATATATATATATATATATAATTTATTAGCTAAATAGACTTAAAACTGGTCAAAGAGCCAAAAGCACACACACGATATTATATTTATTCTAAAAGTAGAATATATCATTTCCCAGAAATTTTTAAAATTCCGAGTATGTCCGGAGATATCCGGAAAAAAACCGAAAAATTAGAAATTTGTTTTACTTTTTTCCTGGTCGGATTTTAAAATAAATTGCTATTTGCATTACCACTTTTTCTGCTTTATCTTATAGTGGTATTTTATTTGAACTGCGACGTTTCGTTTTTGTAGAACCATCATCAACTTTATTTTTTTAAATACGGTTCTGATATTCAAATATTAAAATTTAAAAGTCTATTTTATTACAAATTTAATGATGTATCACACATTAAGATTTAATCCTAATACGGACCTGTATTTTAAGAAATTTTATAAAAATATATAACTTTACATTTTAAGTTAGTAAATTACTTTAATAAACCAAGCAAAACTTACCGAAACCCCCTAACATTACTAACTCAACTTTTTAAATACGGTTTTATGGTAACCGGTTTAACTGTACTAAAAACTAAAAATAAATTAACGTCCTAGCTACCAGATCGCACCAATCTTCTCATCAATCTGGGGTATTAATCAGACAAATAATTAAATCGTTGGGCGTAGCGCATTCAAAGTAAATATTAGTGCCAACGATTGATGAGAAAATTGGTGCGATCTGGTAGCTAAGACTAACCGAATAATTTTTTAAGCTTTTAGTAAAACCATTTAACATGATTTTTTTTTACTTAATTTATTTAATGTTTTTAATTTTGTTGTTAGTTGATACTTCTCATTCTATTTGGTTCATTTAATGCCTTACTATGACTAACCAGAAATACCCAACGATTTTATATTAACGTAGTTGTGGAAAATATGTAATTTGCCATTTTGTAGAGGTGGCCATCTTAGATTTAATTTCTTTTATAATGAGCTCTATTATACCAACCGAGCCCTTTCATTTGATACCCATATTGGGGTAGTTGTGAAAAAATATGTAATCAGCCGTTTTGTGGCGACGGCCATCTTGGATTTAAATTTTATTATAGTAAACGCTATTCTACGAATCCAGCTCTTTCATTTGATACCCATTTTAAGGTAGTTGTGGGAAAAAATATGTAATCCGCCATTTTGTGACGGCGGCCATCTTGAATTTAAATTTTTTCATGGTAAGCTCCATTCTACACTCCAGCTTTTTCATTTGATACCCGTATTGAGGTTGTAGTAAAGTAATATATAATCTGTCATTTTGTATCGGCGACCATCATGGAATTACAATCCTAAAGACTGTATTATATTGTATTGTCATCAAGATTAAAAGTGTGTACCAAATTTCAGATCGATCGGTCATTAGAAAGGGGTTAGTTCTGGTTAGTTCCAATTACTAAATTTAACCCAAATAAATAAATAAAAAATAATAAACAGGTCAAGTTAAGTAAAACCGTTAAAAAATAGTATGTCCGACCGTTAAAAAAATGCTGTTTTTTAATAGTTAACATGAAGACAAAGTACTTTATTCTAGTACACTACATAAACTGTTAAAAAAGTAACTTTTTTAACACTTCGAAGCTTTTTTACGCTTTGAATTAGTGTTTTGTTCCCATGCCTACTACAATAAACTTAATTATAAATTTATGCAATGTAACAGTAAACGCGACATCAACCAAACGGTCCAGTTACCTTTGATTTCGTCATTATTTCTTTTTATGTGTCACTAGTTTTATAATTTCACAGTTTGCCAATAAATTCAATAGAAACTATTTAAAATTAATAGTAATTATGAATTTGGATGACTTAGAAATTGAAAAGGAATTAACACTGTTTTAGTATTACTTCTACCAAAAGTAAGTACATACAATATTCTAAGTTAAATCACGCCATAGTTATAAAGAGGATAATTGTCTTTTAAAAAATAAGAAGGTTATGATTTTTTGTTGCAATATAATGGCTGTGCTGCAAAAATTTAAATTATAAAATTTAAATTAATAAAACATGTATATAAGCTGGTAATTTGAAAATTTTATATACGGTCGTAGAAAAATATAGTATGTAACACATGCATAAAAGTGTCTTTTTATTAACACGCATTTATTAACTTGGGTTGTAACTATCCATCTATCTATCTATCTATCTATCTATGTAACGGAATCTTTGAGCCTAATTTTTACCAACTTCCAGCGATTCAATTTCTTTGAAACTTTGCACACGTATTAAGGACCCATGACAATGCAATAATCTGCAAACAGTATCCCGTTATCCTGGTTAGGATCGCCAGCATAAAAAAATTCCTTTATATTATAAAAACAACACCTGTGTTGCCATCTTTTAGCAACATCCCAAACTTTTCTCAGGAGCTACTGTTGACAAAATAGCAAAGGAATTTTTTAGTGAATAAACTGGAGCATTTTTACATACATACATACATGCATATCGAACTAAAAAATGAAAAATAAATAATAGTTTAAAAAACACGCTTTTATATGCAACCGAACTAAAAATTAGAAAATAATTTTTCATTAAAAAAATATTGTCACTTCAGAGTAAAAGCGTGGGGTGCATTTTACTATTTTTTCATAACTTTTCCTTCATAGATATTGGCAAATATAATAATTATAACATTTAATATATTAAGCACCCCACGCTTTTTCTCTGAAGTGACAATATTTTTTTAATGAAACATTATTTTCTAATTTTTAGTTCGGTTGCATATAAAAGCGTGTTTTTTTAGTTTTTTAAACTATTATTTATTTTACTCATGGGATTGTCGCACTGGCCTAACGGCTCGTGCTGTCAAACTTCCCATACGTAAAAAAGTATCAATTTATGCACTTGTTACATAAATTACTATTTAACCTTTTAGTGATGTTCTAAAATATATAAAATAGTTATATATTTTTTTATTTTACGCAAAACACAATTCAAAAACTAATATATTATGCATAATAAACAACTAAAACTGATTTGAATACATTTTTATGGAAATCAGATTTTGCATTTTAAAATAGTTGGTTGTTTTGTATTTACTCAAAGGTAGTAAATCGCAAATTTATTTGTAATTCTGGTTTTAAATGTGGATCTTTTATTTATATTTAACCAAAATGAATATTTTGCCGTTAAATAATTAATAGAATAATTAGATCTTGCATAAAATAAATTATAAATACTTTATAACTCTAAAATATAAAGTCAATATCTTTACCTACTGATTGGGATAGCCGTAGTTCCAATATCTTTATAAAGAGCTTTAAGAAAATATCCTTTAAGTACATCTTACTTTATTAGTTCCGGAAATATGGCCATCCGAATCAGGTATTTGGGTATTTTTAAAGATTTAAAAGATATTTAAAAACACATACTTTTACCAACCAAGTAAAGGTTAATTATACTACTAAAAAGCTTTTTTATTAATAATATCATAATTAATTTTTTTATCGACAAAACTAGTTAAAACTTTAGATTTGAAAAACAAAATTATGCTAGATACCATATTTAGCGTTAAAGTTTTAGAAGTTGTAAATTTCGAAAGTTAATGGAAAGTTCAAAAGTGAAGGCTAATGGATATCCAGTTTCATTTCAATATTTGAGTTTCTTTAATTTGGTATTGTATATTGTATTAGTTTAAAAGTGTTTAAAGTATATAATGTTTAGAAATTAAAGGCTTTATAATAAATTAAAGTTGCTTTACTTAAATGGCATTAGTTTTGAAAGTTGTAGAAAATCAGATGTTTAATATTTTTGGTGTGTTTTTGTTTAACCCAATTCGAAATAATCACTGTGCCGTATACAGGGTGTTTTTTTAACTGGGAAACGAAAACTAAGGGGCGATTTTTAATTATTTTTATAAAAAATGTTCCCATATACATACATCCGGTCCCGCTTCAGTTCTAAGATACGTTAACGTTTAAAAAAAAGTTGGTATTTTTTAAATATTCTAACAAAACTCTAAAACCGATTTAGATAAAATATGGTACACTTATTTAATGTAATAACGCACTTGTTGTATTGGGTTCAGTGTCGTGCCAGTGGCCACCACAGCCAATATTATTAAGAAAAAAAGTACGCTACTGATATTTTATAAAGTTTTTATATATTTTTTTCTGATTTAACAATTTAAAATGCAAGTTATTCATCTCTTGTATATTCCTCATATCTAGCTTCGTTTTAGAGGAAAAATGTCACTTTAATTTTTTATAAAAAGTACCCATAGACAACATGATATAAAAATTAATAATTAAAAAAATTATTTGCCTTAAAATAACTAAACAATCCGCACCTTTAATTATAAACCGAAATGTGGCGAGCAGTGGTGCAGAGGCTAGCGTGTCAGCCTCTTACCGCAGCGATCCGGGTTCTAATCTCGGACATCGGATTTTTAATAGCTCGTCACCTCACAGTTGGCAATGGCAAACCCCTGTGTAGTATTCTGCCATTTCTAGGTAGTAGTTATTTAAAAATAGCGTCCATGGTGGCACTACCGCGTTGTGTAAAAGGTGCTGTGAAATGCAACTGCATGTTTCAGTGCTTGGATAACGTTGACGGAACACGACAATAATGGGTTAAACATTCAGTAACCCGACACTTACGGTACACTGGTATTTAGGCATAAGCCTTCGTGGGATGTCATAAAGATAAAAAAAAGAAATAGGTAAAAAAACCTGGATTTAGGCTTTTCAGCATAAAACGCATTAAAACCGGCAAATAAACTCGCGTCCGTCAAAACGAAAGAGACGGACGATTACTTATTTCACTTCTACTTGTGCAAATCAAGCGCCCATAAGACTGATTTTTGTTTATACGCCGGTTTTAATGCCTTTTATGCTTAAAAATCTAGATCCACGTTTTTTTACTTATTTCGGTTTATTATTAGAGGCGGGAGTAGTGCATTTTATTAGAAATCGTTAATTTTTTATTTACTAAGGTCAAAATTGCTCTTTTTTAATTTTGGATTTTATTTTATTCCGCTTATGGGCTACTTTTTAGAATGATTAAAAGTGGCTGTTGAGTAGTACGTGTTAAATTATTTAATGAATAAAAAATATATTTAAAAACTTAATAAAAAGTCAGTGGTGTACTTTTTTGGCAATAATATTGTTTGTGGTGTGTACTGATTTGCCACTGAACCGAATAAATTTAATCTAGGTAGTGCTTTATAAGCGTCCTTTTACATTTGGTTAGTTTATCCAAATGAGTTTAAGGGTTCTTAATATATGCAGTGTGTCTATGTAAGTTTTGGCGGCATATGAGAAACTTTTTATTATTAATTTTACGAAAAAAGTTATTCTTTATAAACAGTTCTGCATGGTCTAAAACCTAAAATGCAATCATCAGAATTCAAAGTGTCATGTACGAGGTTTGGCCAAAAATGTAATTTTTGCTAATGTCGCAAATTGTTATAAGGAAAAGATGTTTTGAATTAAAAATTACTTTTCAAATATGCAATTTTATTTATTTCCAAAAAAAATTGTTTTTTTCATCTAAGATAATGGTAAAAATTTAGGTTACATTAGTGCACTATATTTCATGATTATAAATGTCAAAGGACAGTTGTAAATAAACTTTTTAAATTAATTGTTATTAAAATAAGAAGAATGTACAATGCACTAATGTACAAACTTACATTTTCTCGATTTTCCCAGAAAAAAAAAACAACTTTTTTTTGTTTTGGAAATGAACAAAATTGCATATTTGAAAGTAATTTTTAATTCTAAACCTCGTACATAACTGACACAATTTCATATCCGATGATTGCATTTAAGGTTCTGGACCACAAAGAACTTTTTAAAAAAATACCTGTAACCATACTGTAATGACACCTAACGGACGTGTATCGTATGATATTTTATTTCATACTAACCAGAACTTTTTAAAAAAGACCTTTTTTTCGTAAAATTATTAATAAAAAGTTTCCTATATGCCGCAAACTCACGTAGACACACTGTATGTTTATAAAAAGATTTTTTCATAAAAGAGGAATAAGAAATCATCCTTCTAAGTTTTGTTTTGTAGTTAGGAAACACCTTTTATATTGGACTGATTAAAAAAAAACTACAATTTTTTTCTTAAATATTTCAAAAATATTTTTGAAAATGATGAAAAAATCCTGTGATAACCACAGCCTTTAATATTAGTTTTAAGAGGTGGCATAATACATTTTAATTTCTCATTAGATTAACATGAAAAAGCTGTCTTTTTAAATTTAGAGTTTTATAACTCTCTAATGTATTATTAAAAAAGCTAGACCAAAATATTCTCTTGTAAATTGAACGATATACAAAAAAGCCGTTTTAATTTTCAAAATTTTTTGTTTATAATTTTTTTTTGTTTTACAGATTCTTAAATTTAACTATCAAAAATTTAGAATTTAAAAAATTTGAAAATTTTTTTGATAAAAATTTAAAATAATATTAATTATATTTTAAATTAAATAACTTGCAACCACATCGGTTTATCAAAAAATTATAAATAGGATTTTTGTGAAGCGTTCAATTTTTTACAAAAAATGTCTAGCCTTTTTGAAAACCCATTACAGAGTAATAAAATTCTAAAGTCAAAAAACAGCTTTTCCATGTAAATCAAATAGGAAATTAAAATGTATTATGCGGCACCTTTTAACATCAATATTAAGGGCTGTGGCTTTTACAGGAAAAAAAAATATTTGACCTATTTTAAATCAGTGTGCTGTATATTTTTTTATTAGTATTTCATATTTTACCAATGTGTTTGGTAATAATATGCTTTAGTACATCGTTTCAGCAAATTTAATGAACTAATATATCATTTATAGACCGTACACAAACTTGCGCTTAGGGAGTTGCGAAACATATCATCGAAATGAGGTGCAAATTTAGATAAATTACAGAACCAGATTACCCTTTATGCGAGTTAATAATGAGTTTCATTAATAACGTGAAATTCATGTTTACATTTTTATGTACAGGGTTTTCAATTACATTTTGCCATCCACTTTTAACTACAACCAAGAGGGATATAAAAAAACGTCCTGTATTAAAGTTTTATACTTTTTCATCTATTATCCTTTAAGATTAGATTAGATTAGATTAGATTAGGAGGTGGATTGCATATCCTCTAACACTGCAACCTGCTCAGGTTTATTGTGTGTCCTCCGTCCATAGGTTAGAGCACGCTATCCAAGCCGGTCTGTTTAATCAGACTCCACAAGCTTGAAACTGGCCCCTTGGTATATCTTGCCGCTTTAGGTTTTTCTTCACCCAGCCTTGCAAACCGCAGACGACAAAGGGCTTCGCAGTAGCACCATACGTGTTCTGCGGTTTCTTCCTCCTCCTGGCAGAACCTACATAGGTTTTCTTCTGCCAGGCCCATAGTTTCCAGGTGTTTATTCAGTCTGCAATGACCTGTCAGTTGACCCACTATTATTCTTACTGCCTTCCGGTTATAATTCAGAAGGTCTTTTGTAAATTCTGGCGAGTAAGCCTTGATGAACACTTTCGCCTGACGCTGTCCTGGTGTTCTCCTCCACCAGTCTTGTGATTCCCTCATAATCCATGATCTAATGGATGACCTTACCTGGCATGATGGAATACCACAGTAGGGCTCAGGACCTACCATTGTCCTACCAGCCCCCTCCTTTGCCAATTTATCAGCTTCTTCATTGCCTTCGTGGCCTTCGTGTCCTGGTACCCAGGCAATGGTTAGCTTGTTGGATGCACCCACCTCTTCCAGGGCAATTACGCAGTCCCGCACCAGCTTGGAGCTGATTTTGCATGAACTGAGTGCCCTGATGGCTGCCTGGCTGTCCGAATAGATTACTATGGTTTTATCCTCATAGCTCCTTCTGATGATTTCCCTAGCGCATTGTTCTATGGCTACAATTTCGGCCTGGAACACAGTAGGGTGTTGTCCGAGACCCAAGTTTATTTTCGTCCTTGGTTTGTCCCCATATATACCTGCTCCAACTCCTTGGTCTGTTTTGGAGCCGTCTGTATACCAGATTAGGTCGGCTTTAATGGGAGGCCCTGCCACCCAGTCCTTTCTGTCTGGTATTAAAGTTTGAAAACCTTTGTTTAGCCAGTAGTTTGGTACCATTTTTGTCTGAAGGCATCTCACACACTGAGTTGACTTCTTGGTCCTCCTCGAATCTCCATTATATGGCCCTTTCCTGTCTTATGATAGGACTCTGGCCTTGTTTGAGACAGTATTGTACCGCTTTCACTTCACCCTGTATGTAGATGTGAAGTGGCGGTAGATTAAGCAGCGTTTCCTTATCCTTTAAGCATAAAAATAGAAAAAATCTCAAGAAAATTGAAGAGGAAAACTTTTTAAAATGGAACACCCTGTATATTATGTCACCATTAAAGAGGTGTTTTAAAAGCTTTAGAAAAATACGACATTTAATATCTTTATCTCTTGAATATTTTCGGGAAATATTGTGACGTATAGTTTGAAAACATAAGGCCAATTTACGTCACTGGGCAAATGTACCATATGGAACTATCTTCTTGGGACCATAAGACCGGTGGACCATCAAAACTAACTTTGCATTTTTAAAAACCAACTAACTTATTTAATTAAACAAACTTAGTACGGGCATACCCCCACTCGGGGTAGTCTCCGCATGGGACTTAACTAAAACTTTAACTTTATGCTTGACTTCACTAACTACTTCTTATCTCATAAAAATAATTCCTTTTAATTTCTTTCTCTCTTCTTTAAATATCAAATTTTCCAGTGTTTGTTTTGCATTTCTATGCTACCCAGTTTGTTTAATGTTTTTATTTTATTATTATAAAAGTAGCCTAGAAAATTGTTTAATTTATACTTTTAAGACCTTGACACTTTACGTAGATGTTTATGTAGCAAATTTCCCAATGTTAAGTAAATCTAATTAAAATGTATACTTATTTTAAAAAATTCCCAAAATGTATATTTTTAAAATTCTCCAAAAATGTATACTGTTTTATACTAGGTGTTCACAATATGGCCATTTAAATCTGGATATAATTTCCATTACATCAACAGTTTCCAGCTAAGTTCCGTAGTGTAGGTATAATGGAAATTATATCTATTATTTTTAAGATTTAAGTGGTCATATTCCAAAAACTATTAAAAATAGATGATATTTTTGTAAAGCTTTTTAAAAACTTTTTTAATAGTGATATTACAGGGTGTTCCATTTAAAAAAAGTTTATTTCTACATTTTTTTCTGAGTTTTTGATGTTCATTTGTTTCTTTTTTACGCTCAAAAGATAATGGATGAAAAAGTATAAAACTTTTATACAGGACGTTTTTTTATATTGTTCTTGGTTATAGTTAAAAATGGGTGGCAAAATATAAATAAAAACCTTGTACATTTTCCTAATATACCTATTTATTTGCAGATTTTTAATTTTTTTGCTGATGGTTATGTATATTATACAGTGACCAGTCAAAATTTTTGCAACATATATGGGACATTTTTTTATTAATGATAATTCCAAGTTTTTTTTTCTGGTCGTCGTCTCTGCATGTCCGATAATCTAAAAATCAATTTTGTATATATGTCATGTAAACAGCGGTATGGTGGGAGATCTGAACCAAAGATTACCAATCCATAGAATCCCACAAGTGGGATTTCAGCGTACCCTGAATATTTTAGTACCTACCCTGACCAACAGATGGCGAAAGTAGTACGATGTCGCTTTGCTAATAGGATTAGCATCAGAAATTGATAGCAGTCGCTGACGAGCAGTCGGCTCGATCAGTTAGAGTGAGGATATACGCAAAATTTATTAAAAATAAAATTCACGATAAATGGACCCAGTATCCATAGGTTATTAAATTTATTATTTCAGAATAGGATATATCGATGTGGTTTTTAACAAAACATCGTAAGCGACATTCGCCAATTTTACGGGAAACGATTTTTTCTTCCCATCTCGTGATTTTTAAAGAAAACCGAGATCTGAATGTTTTTATTTTAGATTACTTCTTAATTTGAATTACAAAACAAACATATTTGACATTTAATGTCAGAATTTTCAGAATCTCCTAAAACAAAAGCTAAAAATTTTAAAAATTTTAAACCTAAATAATAGTTAATTTTTAATTTTTTATTCTTAATTTATCTTGACAACGGTGGCAGACTTGCCACCAAAACGTCGATTTTTAGTTCTCTATTTACTTGCTTTATTTTTTTGGTTTTTGGTACTTTTAATTTATTTCTTTGGCGTGTACCCAAATAACAACCATTAATTAAATGAGCCGCCGAACCAATATAGAACATATTTTCATTTGAAATAAAGCCGTACACTAATGTATGTATAAAAAAATTAACAACTTTGTTTTAAAAATAACTCAATGAAAAAAACCTTTCCCGTAAAACTGACGAATGTCGCTTACGATGTTTTGTTAAAAACCCATCGATATATCCTAATCTGAAATCATAAATTTAATAATCTTATGGATAATACCATTTATCGGGGATTTTATTTTTATTAAATTTTGCGTATATCCTCACTATAACTGATCGGGCCGACTGCTCGTCAGCGACTGCTATCAATTTCTGATGGTAATTGTATTAGCAAAGCGACATCGTACTACTTTCGCCATCTGTTGGTCAGGGTAGGTTTTAAAATTTTTAGAGTGCGCTGAAATCTCACTTGTGGGGTTCTATGGATTGGTATTCTTTGTCCGAATAAACAAGTTGAAATCAAGAGTAAAAAAGTACATAAAATTTCAATTGTAGCTTCAAATACAAAGTTTGAAGCATATATGTTAAAAAGCGACTTTTCCTTTTTTAAAATAATTTTTAACAAAATTTAAACATACCATTTTATTTAACAAACTAGCTTTTTATTTACCTAACTTTATTTGTTTAAGTCCAAATAAAATATATATTTAGTTTTTGACAACTAGAGCAAAAAAGTTTTAAAAATAGGGTTTACGCCAGAACAATTTTTTTCCATATTTTTAATAGTATAATCTTTTCTGCCCTTAATTTTTTTTTTTAACATCATTTTGTAATACCCTGTAGCTGTAAGGATCATGCATCAACCCTTTAAAAGAAAAAAAATCCAAAAAACTGCTAATAAATTGTTTAAGTTATAAAAGCTTTTCATTTGTAAGCCCACCTCTAATGGACCACACTGTATACTTTAAAACGACCTTTAAAAAAGTGCAGGTGAAAACTCTATTTTTAAAATAGTTTTAAGTACGTTTTTCTTTTCCGAGCACAGTTTATTTGTAGCCATTTGTCTTTTGTTTGTGACACTTTTACTGCTTGCCAGCGAAATTCTCATATTTTTTGCTAACTTATTCTTCATAAATGTAAAACGCTACCTGCAATTGAGTTGACATTTAAACTTTTGTTGTTTTCGACGTATTTTCATTGTAACTATTTTTAAAAATTTTAAGGGTATTTAAAGTTGTAGGTTCTAAAAGAACATTTTTATAAAGATTTTTTAATTAACAACATTTTTTTAAAGATTCCAGAAATACAGGGGTGGCCCACCATATTCGACACGGTCTGTAGCTGGATAACCATGGGGTTTTTAAAAAAAGTAAATACTGAAACATATACAGGTCGGATAAGGCCACAGTATAAAATTATTTTACTCTATACAGGATGTCTCAAAAAAGTGTGACGTATCAAAGTTATATTTTTTTAAATGGAACACCCTATATTTTATGACGGTTTTAGATTCTACATAAAAAATAATTTAAGTTTGTTAATAGTACCAAGTGTCCAATTTTATTCGTTTTTGTGATATTTGATTTTTTTCAAAATGCAGGGGTGCAATTAAATTAATTTTATTTTAACAATATAAACTCCTTTAAACTTTAAAATTTGTTACAAGATTAGAAAAGTCTGCCTTATCATACGTAGGTCATATTGAGATCATAGATTATACAGGGTGATCAAAAAATAATTTCAATTTTTTAGAAAATCAAAGAGCAAATATCTCTCTTATTTTAAATGAAACACCCTGTATTTTTTTACACCACATGATGACAAACCAAATGCTCTTTCAAATGGTGTATAGGTTGCCTATAACTTATCTTTTTATACTTTTTAAGTAAATTCCGTTTTAACATATTTTTATTCCAAATGTCTATTTAAATGTAAGTAGGCTGTGATATAGCTATGCCTATTTACTAAGCCGTTATTGCAAAATGTAAATTTGTTGGAAAAAAGCACAAAAATTAAAAGATTTTGTATTATCTGCCACTATTTTTAAAATTCACAAAAAAAATTAGTTAGTTGCTTATAATGCTACTTCCATTAACACTTATTTCAGCTGAATAATGATAAAACTTGTGTTTTTAAACAATCCTAATAACGCTTCTGGTCAGTTATGATGACATTCTGTGACCTAAAACTCGTATCTTCCATTATCCATAATCACTGTGTCAAATTTTTTAAAGCAACTATTAAGGTTATCAGATGGTTTCTCCTGGAATATTTTTCAGGATTAACTCTAGACTAAAGTAAACCATTCTTTTCACATCCTATCAGTATTATATCATCTTGTTGTTGTAGAAGAAGGGTTTTTATTTAAAATCATTGAAATTTCTTTTTAAACTGACTAAAACACTAGTAATCAATAAATGGTCGTTGTTATTTTCTTAAGAAAAATATAAATGGCTGCTAGGTCACAGCCAACTTTAATTTAAATAAACATTTGGACTAAAAATTTATAAAAACAAATTTTACTAAAAACACAAAAGATAGGTATAAGCAACCTATACACCATTTGAAAGAGTTCATGTGACATGAAAAAATTACAGGGTGTTCCATTTAAAATAAGAGAGATATGGCTATTTGATTTTCTGAAAAATTTGAAATTATTTTTGATCACCCTGTACAATATTTGATCTTGATTTGACCTACGTATGATATGGCAGACTTTTTCTAATCTTGTTACACAATCTAAAGTTTAAAGTGTTATAAGTGTTAAAGTAAAATCAATTTAATTTTACTCTCTGCATTTTTCAAAAAATCAAATATCACAAAAACGAATAAAATTAGACACTTAGTACTATAAACAAACTTGAGTTATTTTTTAAAGTTGAATCTAAAACCGTCATAAAATATAGGGTGTTCCATTTAAAAAATTATAACTTTAATACGTCACACTTTTATGAGACACCCTGTATAGACTAAAAATAACTTTGTACTGTGGTCTTATCCGACCTGTATATGTTTCAGTATTTAATTTTTTTGAAAACCCCATGGTTATCCAGCTACAGACCGTGTCGAATATGGTGGGCCACCCTGTATATGGGAACGATTAGGTACATCCGGTTTTCGTTAAGCATTTCCTTGATTGAATGTGAAGCAGCATATTTGGTATACATATGACAGTGCTATAAATATAGCTTTATAACAGTTACGGGATGGCCTGGTATGTTAAAGCGCTAGGTCATTGGGCGCACCACCGACGTGGGTGAGTTCGAATCCTGCGGCGGCCATATTACTTATTTATAAGTTTGATCAGACATTTAGTGGTTAGTCCAACAACAGACGGACAAAGTGCCAAATGTATCGAGGCTATTAGTCAGCAAAGACTAAAGCACCAGAACATACTTTGCTGTGACCTGCGCAACTGTACACATGCGGACTCTACACAGTTGGGAGGGTCGGATGTCCCCCTGGGTGGAGACGCGGTCTTAAGTGGTCGCTCATAGGACCGTGGTTCGGAACACACGTAAGCTGTAGTACCGTCTGACATAAGTCAGACGTAAAGACAGGGCGCACAATAAGCCAATAAGGTCTAAGTTCAAGGTGGCCCGGGAAGCCCGGAGGTAACGCTGTTGACCGTCATACTTTCAAATCGACCTCATATATATTACTCAATACAAACAATAAGGCTAAAATACTAACTTAGCTTATTTGAGCTCCGCGAAACCGCTTTTAACCCGTCAGTCGTCGAAAAACGTTTTGGATGCCGGTTGATTTATTTTTTCTTCTCTGAAAATTCAAAGGTTACTACGATATATAAGCTATTAATTTGCATCATTATTATACAGGGTTAGTAAAAAATCGGAACGGTGGATTATCTTAGGCAACCGTTTAAATATAAATGAACCAAATTTTGTGCCAAGGGTAACTGAACATGAAGAATTTAAAAATTGTATTTGCAAGGTTGCCAAGTTTATAGTTTTCTCTGTAGGTTAGGAATTTAAATTTAAAAAAATACCCTTATTATAATTATTTTAATCAAATACTTGTATTAACTTTATTATGACCTAATATTATCGTTTTTCTATTCCCGTCAATTTCGGAAATATGGCATCATGCTTTTTTGAAATTAATACAAAAACGGCTAGGTATGTTCAATTATCTTAAAAACGATCCAACCAATATGCGTTAAAATTAGTATAGTGGTGAAACTGGAACTCTAAGTTCTTGAAGATTTCGACTAAGATTCAAAAACGGGAAAGGGAATAAGAAAATGTAATTATAAAACATTGCAAATGCAAGCCTGAATTTAAAATGTCCAGTTACTCCCTGTACTAATTTTGACGAATTTTGGTTGAATTGTTTTTGAGATAATTGACCATACCTGGTCGTTTCTGTATTTAATCTTGATGTCATATCTTTGAAACTGATAAAATAATAAAAAATAATAAATATTTAAAATTTTAAAATTCCCTAACCTACAGAGAAAAGTATAAACTTGGCAACCTTGCAAATACAATTTTTGAATTCTTTATTTTCGGTCACCCCTGGCACAAAATTTGGTTCATTTATATTTAACGGTTGTTGAGATAATCCACCGTTCCGGTTTTTCTACTAACCCTGTATTAAAATGTAGGTGATTAATAGAAGGGTTTTTTCAAAAACAGCCAAATTTATGTTCTTAATATGGTCAGGGTATTTAAAAGAAAACTTCATTTAACATTTATGACCAACTATATATAGTTTTTTGTAACATGTTTGTAAATATAGCTGTATTTTGTGTATTTAAAGATATACCGGGTGATGCATTGTCGGGTGGGACATAGGAAATCCCATGTAATTTAATGGCAATTATTCCCTAATTATTTTAGAGATAAGTTCTACAAAAGTTTATTAAAGGCTGCAATTCTACGTCCATGGTAAAAACTTTAGATTTTTACGGTTAACCCGTTGTGCTAGTTAGATGCTAATATATTTTTAAAATTGTTACATTATTATCGCCTCATATTTATGAACAACAATAAAAATACAGTTAGCGTGACATCACGTTGTCATTTTAAAATTTAGTGCTTTATTATTATCAAAAAATCGTACGCTAACTGGTATTTTTATTGTTGTTCATAAACATGAGGCCATAATAATGTAATAATTTTTAAAAATATATTATCATCTAACTAGCAAACGGTTAACCGAAAAATCTAAAGCTTTTACCATGGACGTAGATTTGCACGCTCTTCAATAAACTGCAATAGAATGTTTCTCTAAAATAATTAGGGGAGCCAATAATTGACCCCATTAAAAACTACATGGGATTTCCTATGTCCCGCCTCGGCGGCGGTGCATCACCCGGTATGTAAAGGTTATAGAAGCATTATTTTTTGTAAATTAGAAAAAAACTTGACATTGGCACTATGTTATTAAAAAAAGATTAAAATATGCATTAAAAGAGGTATTTGTTGGGTAAAATAGGTAATAATGTATAAATAAGAGAAATACTGTAAAAATAAAAAATACAATAAACAAAATATTCTATAGGAAAATGCAGATACAAACTCTATACATTATAGTGGATTGTGTCATGTTTTCCTCTTTTTCACGACAGCTATCGCTTATTTTTGACCAAGTTTCTTTTGTTCGTGACGTTTTTACTGTTCTTCAGCTAAACTCGCATATTTTCTGCTGAAATGGTCTTTATAAGAGCACGATGTTGTGTGCAATGAAGTGGCTTTCGACCTTTTATCAACACTGTTTCAGCTATTTTATTTCTAGTCGTATTTGTACGTTCAGTTTTTTATTCGGAATTGGCTTTAAAAGCCGGAAAATAAAGGTAAATTAAAATAATGTAGGGCCAGTGGCGCACAGTGGGAATGTTGGGTGGCTTGACGAAAAACTTCAGACGCCACTTAGTTTTCACTGTATCTATCTTTATTAAATACATTTTTACAATGGTTTGTACAGGATAACCCATTTTGGTTGCAACTGCTTAGGTGTTAATAAAGAAAGAACCTAGCATTTTTTCAAACTCGAGCTACTTTCTGTAGATACGAAAGATGCTATAAACAAATAGTCCTTAATTTCTGAGGTACCAAGTGATATAAAATACATATCTGTTAGGTACCAATGTATGTCAATTAATTGTCAACTTATCAAATAAAAAACAGGGTGTTTTTTTTAACAATGGTACGAAACTTAAAGATGTAATTTCTTATATTATTTTATGAAAAAAGTTCCTATAAACATATGTGCGGAGTTGTTTCCTTACTGAGATACAGGTCGTTAAAATTTAAGACAAAAATCAGTTTTTTCTAAATATTCTTTATGCTTAGTCCGATTTATTTAAAATTTAAAACATTTATTTACAGTAATAGGGCGCTTATTTAGCCCTAACCAGATTTTTATTATTGGGTCCAGTGGCGTCTTAGTGGGCACCGCAACTTATAATATTGAGAAAGAAGTACGCCACTGAGTTTTTTTGACGTTTTTATATATTTTTTATATAATAGTTTTCTACGATTTTTTTATTTTGTATCTTGCTTTGTTTTTGAGAAAAAAATGATGCTACTTTAAGTGATACTAAAAAGTCCATAAACAGCATAAAATTAAACCAAAAATTAAAAATTAAACAATTTTGACCTTAGTAGATAAGGAAAATGATGATTTCTGATATAATGCACGACTGCTTATTTATTTTAAAAATAAATATATGTTTATTTTTATTTTTAACATGTCGTCTATGGGTACATTTTAGAAGAAATTAAAGTGGCTTTAATCATTTTTTTCTTTAAAACAAAGCTAGATACAAAAATACAAGAGACTAAAAAGTTATACTATTAATAATATAACTTACGGTGCCCACTGAGGCGCCACTGGAACCAATATTAACAATCTGGTTAAAGCTAAATAAGCGCCTTATTACTTTAAATAAATGTATTAAATGTACATAAAATCGGCCTAAGATTATTAAAAATATTTAGAAAAACTTAAATTTTAACGCCCTGTATCTTAGTAAGGAAGCAACTCCGAATATATGTTTATAGAAACTTTTTTTTATAATATATTATAAGGAATCATACCTAAAAATGTCGTACTGTTGTTAGAAACACCCTGTAAAAAAACATTTTTTCATAAACTCAAATGTAAAATGCAGCGGCGTAGTCAAGATTTTTTAAAATATTGATTTTGAAATATTGACCAATGTATGTTTTTCTTTTTTACATTGATCACTTTGTATATTGGTAAAAAAATGGTTGTCTTTTTAAGGCTTCTCAAAAATATATACCATTTTCTGTTATTTTAATAGACCACAACAAAATTCTTAATTTAAAATACAAACAAATTAGTTAACAGATTTTTTTAATGACTTAATAGTGCCAATGTTAAGATTTTTAGAATTTAATTTATGCTATTAAACATATTAATGAATTTTCTTTTTAGTAAAAGTCTAGGCAGGTAGACACTTTCTTGAGGAAAATTATTGATTGATAAAAAGCTGTTATTATGTAAATAATTTTAATAACAAGACATTTTTAATTTAAAAAAAACATTAAATTTAAAAAATATATTTTAAAGGGCCCAAAGCGAAGCGAAGCCAAAGGCGAAGTGAAAAAGCATAATTTAAACGATAAAAATATATATTTCGTTGGTCTAAAATGTCATAGATACTTAATAGACATTTAAAAACATATTTCTTGCAAGCCTGAAACAAAAAGCTGACGCTAAAAGTGCAAAATAGTATATTACATTACAAGTGTGGAAAATGACTAATTTCACACGAGTGGGAATATTGTAGCACGAGGCGTTAGCCGAGTGCGACAAACCCACGAGTGTAAGAAAGTCATTTTCACACGAGTACTGTACACTATTTTTCCTACGACCACAAATTATTCACCAAAAATAAATAAATTAAAGTTTGTCTGTTCCAGAAAAAATAAAAAACAATTGAGAACTTTGCAACACTAGGGTGATATTTACTTTGCAACACTAGTGTGATATATACTTTTCCTCACTGCTATATTATACTGTTTTGACAATATTTTTACATCGAAAATCACCTACCTAGAAGCATTATATAACTTTTATCATTTTGGAATTTAAAAAGGCCCTCACTTAATAAAAATTGTATGGTTTTGTTAGGTAATAACGCTAATAGTTTAATACAGTTTTCTGCTATTATAAGTGTTTTTAAAATTATCGATTCTTACATATTTTAGACACTCTTCTAAATAAAACGTAAGTGGTGCATATCCAAAATATTCCGTTTTTTAAAAAATATCAGTAAATAAACTTACGGGACCGGGCAGTGAAAAGGGGTGCTGGGTGGGGTAAAATTGGTAAAACGAGTTAATGAAACTGAACATCACATATAAAATTAAGTAAAAATAACAGTTTTTCCTCATATTTTTAAGAAAAATATAAAAATATAAAAATATGAAAATTGTAAATGCATAACCTAAAGTCCTAAAAGTAAGGAAAACGTCAGTTGCCATGCAAAATATGGAAAGCATTTGGCAACGTCGGAAGGGTCTGATTCTATTTATGAATGAATAAAAAAAGTGGATTCATAAAGTGTGTATTAGCCTTAGGTTTAATTAGGGATTAAAAAAGATTTAACTAGTTGTTTGAGTAAAGAGAGGAAGGAATTTGATCTATAGGCTTTTTTTCTCTGGCGCTTTAGGTCGAACGGTCAAGCGGCAAGGCTGCCTCTATTAGGTACGTGCTCAAAGGTAGAAGGGAGATTTTTAATTTGATACTTACCGGACAACACTGTGCCAGTCAGTGAAAGTTGTTTTTTGTGGTTATGTCTATTTTTGTTTATGTTTTTATTTTTCGTAAATTTTGATAAATATAAAATAAGATGATTTTCGCTAATTTGGGTTCTACCGTTTAAGGTAAATAAAAAGTTTTTTTACTGTCACTACAATAAATATGTCACTTGCAAAACCAATAGCAGTTTTTAGAATGACATCATAATATGTATCACACCAGTGTTGTAAAGTACTTTGCAACACTAGTGCTGTAAAGTACTTTGCAACACTAGTGTGATATAACGCATTTTCTATGCATGAAATCAGTGTGCTATTTGCTATTTTCACAAGTGGTCGTAGAAAAACTTCTTTACACAATTATTAATGAGTTTTAGATAAAGATTATTATTGCAAATAAAAACCCATGGTTTTTGTTTCATAATGTTTAAGAAGTTATCAGTTTTATCCACCATTATTAATTTTTATTATACATTTTGCAGATACCAAAATACCAAAATAAATCAGTAGAGTTTCAAAACAATACCAATTAGATTTATAAAAAGTTATATATATTATGTTTCGTACCAAATTATTATTATTATAAAAGCCAACCGAACTGAGCAACAACCTATAAAAGACTGCAATACCACTAATATAAAAGTTCTTTTATGATCCACCAATATTCTTTTACGGGCACGATTGACAACAGTTTTATCGCCGGCTCGTTAAAGTTGAACTTTACAACAATCTTTGACCAACAAAATTGACAGAAAATTATTGGTTTCGTACAAGGTGTGATTTTACAAAGTCCGAAAAATATTTTATCTTTTTCTTACGAAAGGTAAAACATACCGATCATTTTGGCAGTGACAAAAGAAAATATGATAAGGTTTGTTTTTTTTTTTCTTAATCAACAATGATTTTTCTTTAAACTAGATCCAGTTTGTTAAATTTTGTTAAGGCAAACCAAAATTGTGGGCGTTTTAACCAGTAAAATATTTTTCTTTCACACAGCTTTTATTTTGCATTCTACAAACAAAAGTAACAAATTAAAACGATGTAGAATTCTTGTAGATATACCGTGGTAATATATATTTTGTATTTATATTGAACGAGTTATATATATTATATATAAATTAATTTCCAGCATTTTTATAGTCAATTTTCTTAAGATGATTTTTTCCTAATATCCTAATATCCTACGATCATTTCTTAATAAGATATACTATCCACTTTCAAAAAAAAACAACCAGTATATATGTAAAAACAAAGTAGTTTTAATTTTATTTAGAATATTTTAAGGACATACTTGCAAGAAATTCGCTAGTTTGTCAATAAAAAAATAAATAAGTAATTTATGTTCGTTTAACTTTGATTGATAACAACACTCTAATAAAAAAGCATAAGACTTAAATATGTGATAAGTAAAAAGTATAAGACAAACTCGAAGTCTGGCTCTCAGTCAAAACACCTAGTTAAGAGGTCTCTTTGAGAAAAATGGACGACTTTTTCCAATTTGTTCCAAATATGTGACTTTTTCGATGTATTATTGCATTCTAAATGCAAGTTTGTGGTAAGAATTTAGCCACCAGCTTACAATTTTTTGTAATCTCTGTTTTTTAAGGTCAGACTTTAAAAGTAACACATAACATTATAGAATACGATGCACATTTTTGTCAAAAATATTTGATTAGATTTTGCGTAACATACCGCAGAACTAAATAAATTTAATCAAGTATTTTTGTAAAAGACTGTGACAATGGCTCTGAAGTTATGATTTTGATCGCTGCGCAAGCTAGTCAAGAATTTAAAAGTGAAACATAACATCACAAAATACGATGCACATTTTTTCTGGTCAAATATATTTCTTAGGTGTTAAGTTAGGGCTAAACTAGCCTTATAGTGCTGTAATTAACACTGTCAAAGTTACTAAAATTTTGCCCTTTATTTTGGTAATAATAAAGTTTTTTTCTAAAATTAAGCTTTATACTTCAAACTAACACTTGGTAATTCTAAAAATTAAAAAAATAAACTTTAATTTAATACAAGTATCAAGTAGATAAAAAAATACAAAATTAATATTGCACATTTTTAAATGACGTTTAGCCATCTAATTTCAGTCTCCAGGCTTCAAGACTTTAAACATGTGTTAGACATACATATAAGACACGTTTCTCATACGATTAAGTTTCCGCTAATGTATGGAAATGGTGCGAAATTAGTTCCCAACTTTGCGTCAGCCAAAACGTAATTTTAACTAAGTGCCTGACTGAGAGTCTGAGCGTTTCAAATTGGAAAAACTGAAACTGTTTAGTTCTGACATTGCTCCAAGTTTAATTAAATGGTATGATTATGTCTAACGTTGATATACAGATTATATGTTACATTTTAAATAAATGTTATGAAAGTTGACATGCCAATAAAACTAGAAATGCTCGAAATCGTATTTAACATTCATGTTTTGCAATCAAAACATGAAAATAAATAATTCCTGAAAGCAATTACAAATCTATTGCTATGAGAAACCTTTCTTAATTACCTAATTTACTTAGCCGTATTTCAAATTTATCTTAGGGGTATTAGAATTTAAAAAACAAAGACGCTGTTGGATTTTGACTGAGTGGACTGTATTTTAGGAACTGGATTCCCTCTCTAACGTTTCGTAATTGATCTAAACACGTTTACGTTTAACTTTACGTTTATTACGAATCTAAGACGTATATTTACAAGATAAACTATTAACTAAAGATAAGCAGCCAGAAATAGGGCACCTCTTATCACAAACGATTAATTATCTTGCTATTTATACGAATTCTGTGACACGAATCTAAATTATTTTTCTAATGTCACTTTGACTCTGACTGGTAATATAACAGGTGCTATGTCTATATACATTATGTACAGAGTTTATGAAAAGTCTTTTTATTTTACTTAACAGACACAATGTTGCAACACCGTCAATCAGTTGATAAAAATGGGTATCTAGATCAAAAATATCGAAAAATATTTACCATAATTATTATTATTTACCAAGGCATTTTATTTTATTAAAAAATATTAGACATCATTGTCTAAAAACTTAAATAAAACAAAGAGTATTTTCCTACTAGCTAAGGTTTCGCGTAATTTTATATGAAGCCACAAAACGTAAGTTCTTGAATATTCACACTTAAACTGCAGACATCACATTTTGACTTTGCACGATTAGCTTCATAGCAAAAATTTTAACGGAATCTATAATGAAAACCACCAAAACACAATATGCGGATTATATGTTACATTTTGAAATAGTGTAATGAAAGCTGACATGCCAATAAAACTGGAAATGCTTGAAATCGTATTTAACATTCATGTTTTGAAATCAAAACATGAATGTTCAAAATTAAACCCTAAAAGCAACTACAAATCTATTGCAATACAAAACTATTCCTAATACAGAATCTAGCTAATTTACTTGTTCGTATGTTAAATTTAATGGGTATATATACATACACTGAAACATGCATTAAAAGGTAGTTTTAACTAAGTACCTGACTAAGAGTCTAAGGATTTCAAATTAAAAAACTAAAATTTAGTTTAGCGTTAAGTTTAAATCAAAAGACTTAAGATAGTGGTTTTTATTTATATTATTCAAATTCTTTACTATCTAAAGTCAATTTCTGTGGTACTTCTGGTAACACCGGAAATTGTATTTTACGGTTCGGCGATAGGATTTAACATGACATTTTCGAACGCCATTTTTCCAAAAACTAATTAGAATAGGTAAAACATGTTGTACATAAATTTTCCTAGAATTGCCTTTGAAATTAATTTTTAGATAACTATATAGGGTATTCCATTTAAAATAGCAAAGTTAAGACCACTTTCAGTTAAACCAGATGTCCACATAAGATCTGAAACATCAAAAATCTGTATCCTATTCAAACATACAGTGTGTCGACGTAAGTTGGCGGCATATGGGAAACTTTTTTATTAATAATTTTACGAAAAAAGTGATTTTTTTATAAAAAGTTCCGCATGGTCCAAAACCTAAGATGCAATCATCTGATATTAAATTGTATTAGTCATGTACGAGGTTTAGCCAAAAATGTAATTTTTGCTCAAGAGTAAATTACCTGTATTTTTGCTAATATCGCACATTGTTAGTAAGAAAAGATGTTTAAAATTAAAAATTACTTCCAAATATGCAATTTTGCTCATTTCCAAATTTAAAAAAAAATTTTTTTCTTTGCGAAAATCGATAAAAAATTAGTGCATTGTACATTCTTCTTGTTTTCATAACAATTTATTTAAAAAGCTTATTTAAAACTGTCCTATGACAATTATAATCATAAAGTATAGTACACTAATGTACATACACACCTAAATTTTTACCAGTGCCGCAGAAAAAAAAAGGTTTTTTTTTTAAATAAACAAAATTGCAAATTTGGAAGTAATTTTTAATTCTAAACATCTTTTCATTATTACAATTTGCGATATTAGCAAAAATACAGGTATATTACTCCTAAGCAAAAATTATATTTTTGGTCAAACCTCGTACATGACTGAAAAAATTTGATATCTGCTAATTGCATTTTAGGTTTCGGGTCATGCAGAACGTTTAATAAAAAATAATTAATTTTTTTGTAAAATTAATAATAAAACAGTTTTTATATGCCGCCAACTTACTTAGACACACTGTTTAACTAAAATTTCAAAATTGACAAACACTTCTTAAGAAAATGACAAATTTGCCAGTAATCTCATAGGCACCCGGTATCTTAAATTAAAATATCGTCTTGATAGTGCTTACATTTTTATGTTTTTATTTAATCTATTTTATTACTAAATACCATTTTAAGACTAAACACTTTTCGGAAGACATATTTAATTTGAATTTTAAATCCACCTAGCAAGTATAAAATTACAAAGCTCTATGGGCGTTTAGCTTTACTAATTCCAAAGTTAAAACAAAAGCGTTTAAAGTTGCCCTGATCATTTTACCAATACCTGTTATGTACCTGCAAAATCTTGAAATCCCGTAAATGTTAAATACACTGCTAGACATAATGCTGTAACTTAATATCGCTTAAGTCATCAAACTCCAGAAGTTTAGCTGACAGCTTATGCTCGTATACATAGCACGTTTCCAAGTTAAATTGGATATACTATATTTGTTTAGCTAGTTCCAACGAAAACATAATTGTTTAAGTTAAAATAGTCCCTGGGCCAGTAATGAAATCGACTTTGTAATAATAACACTTTTAAAACGTTTTTAGGTGGGTTCCTATTGACTAGCCTACCACGAACCGCCATATATGCTTTCATCTTTTCTAACTAATCTGCGCTTTTAACCCAGCCCTGTCAATGTCAAATGTCTCGGGTATCGGACTGGGCGAACGTGTCTCTTCTTTTTTGTCGGACAAGTTTACCACAATGTTTTACAGGCAATTTAAATAGATTAGATTAGATTAGCTTGGAGGTGGATTGTAATCCTCTAACACTGCAACCAGCTCAGGTTTATTGTGTATCCTCCATCCATGTGTTAGAGCACGCTATCCAAGCCGGTCTCTTTAACGAGACTCCACAATCTTAAAACTGGCTCCTTGGTAAATGTTGCTGCTTTAGGTTTTTCCTCACCCAGCCTTGCAAACCGCAGACGACAAAGGGCTTCGCAATAGCACCATATGTGTTCTGCGGTTTCTTCTTCTTCCTGGCAGAACCTGCATAGGTTTTCTTCTGCCAGGCCTATTGTTTCCAGGTGTTTATTCAGTCTGCAATGACCTCTTAGTTGAGCCACTATAATTCTTACTGCCTTCCGGTTGTAATTCAGAAGGTCTTTCGTAAACTTCGGCGGGTATGCCTTTATGAATTTTTCGCCTGACGTTGTCCTGGTGCTCTTCTCCACCAGTCTTGGGATTTCCTCATGATCCATGATTTAATAGATGACCTTACTTGGCATGACGGAATATCCACAGTAGGGCTCGAGGCCTACCATTGCCCTGCCTGCACCCTTCTTTGCCAGTTTATCGGCTTCCTCATTGCCCTGATGGCCCTTATGTCCTGGTACCCAGGCAATAGTTAGTTTGTTGGACGCACCCACCTCTTCCAGAGCGGCAAGGCAGTCCTGCACCAGCTTGGAGCTGATCTTGCATGAACTGATCGCCCTAATGGCTGCCTGGCTGTCTGAATAAATTACTATGGTTTTACCCATGTAACTCCTTCTGGTGATTTCCCTAGCACATTGTTCTATGGCTACAATTTCGCGTTTGCCCAGTCCGACATCCGAATCATTCGACATTAACAGGCTAGGCTAAAGCGCCGCTTCCATACGGCCGAACATACTTCTACCTGCTGCTGCCTTCCAGGCTAGATAGCACCGGTTTCCAGCGCATTAAAGCGTTTATATCTTTTTTTTCTGGTAGAAGGGCACGAAAATTTTCTTGTGTCATCATTTTAATTAATAAATTATCGAATATTTTTGTTTAAACAAAATTCCTTGAAAACATCGAGAAGTGAGCTAAATTTTAAATTGTTAATGAAAAAACTAACTATTTATAAGCAATGTTTTTAACGATTTTTTTCTGTTTCTCGACTATTATTTATAACACAAACCAATTTTCATCGAAATCCAGCAATCATTCGCTGATATATTGTAATTTACATAAATATACTCAAAAATGTTAATAACTTATAAAACTTTTAAAAAAATTATAATTTTTAAAACCATTCCGGGATATTACCTTTAACTTACAAAGCTACCAAAAAATGTTAATGGATATGTTACGGGCAACGTGATTTACTGGGCATTTTTATTAAGAACCGGCCATTATTAATAATGCCCGACGGCCCGTGGATCCTGTAATAAGTCAGTGTTTGAGATAGCTTAAAGTGTGTATTAGTCTCAGCTTTAATTAAGGAATTCAAAAAAAAGATTTAACTCACCAGAACTAACCATAAACCCCCACCTATACTCTGTTTTAGGTAGAAAATGTTCGAGTAATATCAAGTAACAAAACACCGAAAACCGAAGACAGAGTATAGGTGGAGGTCATGGTTAGTTCTGGTTAGTTAAATCATTTTTTCCTAATTAAAAAATTAATAAAAACACTACAGTTCACCTATTTTATTACTTTGCCCAAGATAGGTGGCATTATTTATAATGACCGGAAAAAGTGATTAATCATGCTGTTTTAATCACATTGCCCTATTGAGTCGGGCATTATAAATACAGACCGGTCATTATTAATAGTGCCTGGACTTATCAAATTGCCCGTAACAGATACATTAAAATCGAATAATCGATTTTCAGTGGCCCGCTTAAGAAATTTAACTCGGAGGGAACCAATTTAGAATCGCTGTTGATCTACCTTGTATTCGTTGTATCTTGCTGTAACTTAATATTCCTTAAGTCATCAAACCTCAGAACTTTAGCTGACTGACAACAAATCCCTATATAATATAGCACGTTTTCAAGTTATATTGGATATATGAATATTTGTTTAGCTGGTTTGAACAAAAATATTATTGTTTAAGTTAAAAAGTTTTGGTAAAGTGTTTGAAAATCCAAATTGGAAAGACAAACAAACATTAAAACATGTATATTATTTTATTATTAAATATAGTTAAAAAAACAAAGAAAAACGATTTTAAAGCACATCCAATTAAAAATTTAAAGTAATTTTTAATATAATTTTAAAACAATAATGAACGAAAAATACCAGTATTTAAAAAAAGCGCCCGTCCTTTGATGTACAAAAAAGCTTCTCCGCATTTTTACAATATTACTAGTATTTTTCGTTTAATATTGTTTTAAGATAATTTAAAAAATATTTTTAACCTTTTAGTTTAATGTGCTTTAAAAGCGTGAGTTTTGTTTTTTTTTAATCCATTTTTTGCGGTTAAGTTTGATATGCTATACAAGCGTATTTTTAAGTTTTTTAAAAATATATTTATTTTCCACTTTTTTAATTTTTTGTTAAAATAAACACACTTATATTTTTTAGTGTAGATGGTGTTTGAACCCAGGACCAATAAATCCAGAGTATTAAGAATCAAAATGCTTTTAGTAAAACCTAGTGTCAAACAATAAAAAGTTATGAGACACTTAAGTTTGTTTACAGGGACAAACACCCTGTGTACGTTCTGAAAAATCATAGGTTCTCAACCTAACACTACAGATATACCCAGCTCCTTTCGTTTGCAATATTAAAATTTTTCTTGGCTACAAAGACCCAGACGGTAATACCGTAGATCAAGTAGCTCTCAATCAGAGAGAAACACACTTTTCGACCCATGGTTTTTTAATGCTGCCGCCACACATTGGGCGAAGTTGTGACCGAACTATTTGTTAAAATATTTGGAAAACTATTTGTAAAGGCCGATTTACATCAGACAAGCGAATGCTCATTTTATCCCCTCTCTATTGTTTAGTGTAAACAGACTAAAAGCATTCTTTCGTTGTTTTTATCACTGGAAATAGCGTTCGTAGATCAAGAAAAATGCTCTTGCTCTTAGCTCTAGCTCCTTGTTCGTTTGGTTTAATGCACCTTAAGCAAGCGAACTCTGAGTTGGGCCAACCTAGACGAAAGTAGACGAACTACCCGTCCACACAATTGGTGCTTGCTAAAGCTTGTTACAGCTGGGTCTAATGTGTGGCGGCGGCATAAGACAATTTTTACCGCAAATATCCCGAAGCCAAGTTATTGTTAAATTTAAAAATATGGTCTTTAACCTTAAGAGGTTGTATGCACTTATGATTTTAAAAATCTGTTTTTGTTTCAGGCATTTCTCATGTGCTCATGTATTCAAGTATATTGTCTAAAAATTAAAAATTAATCCGTTAAACAATTTCTGGAGAAATGCACGTATGTAAAAATTGCTTAAATAAGTGTATACGTTTCTTTAAGGTTTAAAAAGCGTTTTTCTCAAAACAGTGTTAAAGACAAAGACCACGACTTTCGAAAACAACTAAACCGATCGCTCTCAATTTTTAACACAAGCTTCTTAGAGATCTATTTTAGGTTTTTTTTTTTGCAATAAATATTTGTTTTTAAATAAATGATTTAAGACCTAAATTTGGGGCCCAAAATAGATTTTTGTATTTGCCGTTTCAATAAAAATGTTTTCTTTGCTTATTTCTTTGATCAATTAAGAGATTATACATTTTCGAAACTAGATGGGTTTTTTCATTTTACATGATCCAGTCGAGAGATATAGTGGTTGCCGCAAAACGTCTTTGTTTAGAGGAGTACCCGGACATCGGCTTCTCAAAATAAGTTTCCTGGCAAATTAAAATGTCAAAATATTGTAAAAAAGTAGACAAAATATATATCCGGCACGTTTAGTAAAGAGGCCACTGGACGTCATTATTATCTAGGCGAAATCTTCTGTAACTCCCTTAATCGCGGTTTCGAGGGCTTCGTATCGAGTACTCTAGGAAGAAGGCATTTTAAAAGATTTGATTTTACAAAATAAATAACATTTTAAATACGGGATGAGGGAATAAGAGAGGAGATTTTGCGCCGAAAATGATGACGTCGGTGGCCTCTTTACTAAAACGCGCGGATTTTACCTATATCTTTAAACGAACAGAAATTAGAAAGCTAATAGGTGTGATAATGGTATGTAAACATAGTAGACATGTTATACAATATATTGAACACGTGCCTAAGGAGTTATGTTAAACAACTTGATATGTGGGAATACCACTTAAGCCGTGTCTCTAAGAAACGGTGCAACGCAACACCCAATATTGATTTTATGTTATTACGGTTTGGTTTCGATAAACGTGTATGAGAAGCTCTTAGGTTTTATTTTTATTGGGCGAGTTATTATTTTTTTGAATCAAATACGTATCTTTTCTGATATACAGGATGTAATTTAATTGATGACTTAAAACACGGGGTATGATTTCTTAGCTTATTTTAGAAAGAAAAGAAACATATGTCCCAAACCTCTTAACTTTTAAGCTACAAGGTGTTAAAATTTAAAAGAAAAATCGTTTTCTTATCATAATTTTAAAACTGTTGAAGATTTTTTCATGAAATTTTGGCACAAACCTAATAAGTCTACAAAATAGAATTATTTTAATATAGAGTATTTTTAAATATTTTAACCAGGGGCGTCCGTACGGGATAAATACTGAACATTAAAAAAAATATTCGCTCTTTTCCAAAATAAAAATCATTTTTCCCTATTTATTTTGCAACAAGTTTGACCTCTAGACTTTTTCTTAATATGCATTGTTTTGCATAAAAACTACAAATTGGGCACCAGCCTACTTCTTTAAAATTATTTTTACTATACCAAAAATGAATCAAAACCAGTTTTTACGAACGAAACGCTTAAGCGAACGGGACATTCGACAAAAAAAAGTTCAAGAGGTCAAATTTGTTGTAAAATAAATAGAAATTTTAAAAATAATTTTTCTTTTAGAAAAAGCAATAACGTATCATATTTTTTTAAATTCTCAGTATAGATTCAGTACGGACGCCACTGGTAGAAATAATTTAAAAACTTCCACATTAAGAAAAAAGCGTATTAGTAGAAACATGTTTAATTTTATCAAAATATCTTAAGAAATTTAATAAGAGTTAAGTTATAATAAGCAAACGACATTTTTCTTACAACTTTGACACCCTGTAGCTTAAAGGTTAAGCCATTTAGGACATAATATGTTTATATGAAATTTTCTTTCTAAAATAAGCTGGGGAATTATACCCTGTATTTTTAGCCATCAATTAAATTAGACCCTGTATAGGGCTATAAAATTAGTAAAAAATATTTTAATAGAACTTATGTATATGTAAGTTATATCGCCAAAACGAGAGGCTGCCAGAGTCTCATCTATTCAGCGGCCCAACATGTGAAATTGGAGGTTTAAAAAACAGCTGGTATTGGTAACGAAATAATTATAAATGGTCACTAAGTGTGACGAAAATTTTTTAGCGCCTCAAATTAATTATACATGTCTCAATCAAAAAGGATGCAATTGGTTACAGAATGATCATTATTGGTCAGTATGAATAATTGGTTAGCAAAATTAAAGGGGTTCTGTATTAAATAAAGACAACTAATTTTGTAAGCGGCTTAAAATTTAAAATTTTAGATTAAAAAATTAATTATAAAAGCTGGTAACAATTAGTGAATATTAATTAAATTAAAATTAGGATTTAAAATTTCGAGGTCACTAATTGCTATACAGGGTGGCCCACCATATTCGACACGGTCTGTAGCTGGATAACCATGGGGTTTTTAAAAAAGTAAATACTGAAACATATACAGGTCGGATAAGGCCACAGTATAAAATTATTTTACTCTATACAGGATGTCTCAAGACGTATCAAAGTTATATTTTTTTAAATGGAACACCCTATATTTTATGATGGTTTTAGATTCTACATAAAATAAATAACTCAAGTTTGTTTATAGTACTAAGTGTCTAATTTTATTCGTTTTTGTGATATTTGACTTTTTTTTTTAAATGCAGGGGGTGCAATTAAATTACTTTTATTTTAACAATATAAACTCTTTAAACTTTAAAACTTCGAGATATAGATTATACTGGGTGATCAAAAATTAATTTCAATTTTTAGAAAGTCAAATTGCAATATCTCTGTTATTTAAATGGAACACCCTGTATTTTTTACACCACATGATGACAAACCAAATACTCTTTTAAATGGTGTATAGGTTGCCTATACCTATCTTTTATACTTTTTAAGTAAATTCCGTTTTAACATATTTTTTTTCCAAATGTCTATTTAAATGTAAGTAGGCTGTGATATAGCTATGCCTATTTACTAAGCCACTATTGCAAAATGTAAATTTGTTGGAAAAAAGCACAAAATTAAAATATTTTGAATTATCTGCCACTATTTTTAAAATTCACAGAAAAAAATTCATTAGTTGCTTATAATGCTACTTCCAATAACACTTATTTCAGCTGAATGTGGTAATGATAAAACTTGTGTTTTTAAACAATCCTAATAACGCCTCTGCTCAGTTATGACGACATTCTGTGACCTTTAACTCGTTTCTTCCATTATCCATAATCACTGTGTCAAATTTTTTAAAGCAACTATTAAGGTTTTCAGATGGTTTCTCCTGGAATATTTTTCAGGATTAACTCTAGACTAAAGTAAACCATTTTTTTCACATTCTACCAGTATTAATACTTGTTGTTGTAGAAGAAGGGTTTTTATTTAAAATTATTGAAATTTCTTTTAAACTGACTAAAACACTAGTTATCAATAAATGGTCGTTGTTATTTCCTTAAGAAAAATATTAATGGCTGCTATGTCACAGTCAACTTTAATTTAAATAAACATTTGGACTAAAAATTTGTAAAAACAGATTTTACTAAAAAGCACAAAAGATAGGTATAGGCAACCTATACACCATTTGAAAAGAGTATTTTATTTGTCATCATGTGACGTAAAAAAAAATACAGGGTGTTCCAAATTTATAAATAATAAGAGATATGGCTATTTGATTTTCTGAAAAATTGAAATTATTTTTTGATCACCCTGCTTACAATATTTGATCTTGATTTGACCTACGTATGATATGGCAGACTTTTTCTAATCTTGTTACACATTTTAAAGTTGAAAGTGTTAAAAGTGTTAAAGTAAAATCAATTTAATTTTACCTCTGCATTTTTCAAAAAAATCAAATATCACAAAAACGAATAAAATTAGACACTTAGTACTTTAAACAAACTTGAGTTATTTTTTAAAGTAGAAACTAAAACCGTCATAAAATATAGGGTGTTCCATTTAAAAAAATATACCTTTGATACGGTCACACTTTTTTGAGACACCCCGTATAGACTAAAATAATTTTATACTGTGGTCTTATCCGACCTGTATATATTCCAGTATTTACTTTTGTTAAAACCCCATGGTTATCCCGCTACAGATTGTGTCGAATATGGTGGGCCACTCTGTATAAATATATTTAGCACCTAACCTCATTTCATGCTATAACAATTGGTCACGATTGGTCCTTAGGTCACAGTAATCGGTCAGCAGTAAAGAGAATTTAAAGGAGTTATTTTAAATGTATTAATTGCTACATAAAAATATTTCATGGGGAATTTTGCTAAATAAAGATATACGTGAGGTGTCAAAGTTTTAAAATTTATAAATTAAACAATTTTCTAGGTTACTCTTATAATAATAAAATAAAAACATTAAACAAACTGGGTCGCGTAGAAATGCAAAACAAACACTGGAAAATTTAATATTTAAAGAGAACACAATTTTAAGAAGGGGGTACTAGAATCCTGACTTCGGAAAAATACTGGGTGTTCCCATTGTCCAAATAGTTTAAGGGAAGAAAGGGGGATGTTTATGTTGAAGTATTATACTGGTAAAGTTGTAATTTTATTTAGTGCAAAATATAATTTTTTATTTATTTTTTAAAGTGAGTTTAAAGTGTCCAATACCCCATCCGAGTTATGCACCACAGGCGACGTATTTGGCTAAAGAAAATACGTTGTCACAATATATTGTGTTTATGACAGTTACAGTTACTCTCAAATGTAACGGCATCAAGATTAAAGGTGTCTTTGCTCTTTAAAACTTGGCCGCTTAAAAATAAATAACTTCTTCTAATTATATGATGCTTTTTTTATATATAGAACCAATAAGTACAACTAAAAAAAAGTAAAGCTATAAAAATAAATAAATTTTACCTTTAAGATTATAAATATGACACCTTTTATTTGTTGTGTTGTGTTTTTACTTTAACTAAAATCAAATATAGGATATTTTGCTATAGTTTGTATTCATACCAAAAGTTATAAAAATAAATTTGAATATATGCAAAATGCATTTCTTCCTCAATACTTTTTAGGTATGATTACTCAATTTTAAAACCCTTTGTGATCTTACCTAAACCAGTTATAATAATAATAATTTTATAAAATATCTGGTAATAATCTAAGACAAAATAAAGAATTTTATACGAAATTTCGTTACAGAAACTAGGTTGATTATAAATATATGTTTATTATAAGCTACATTATTTTTATTTTATATCCAAGCCATTCATTTATTTTACAAATTATCACATTTATTTTAAAACTTTATTTAAAACAAAATTTTATTTAAAATTTTAATTTTAAATTTTATTTTAATATTTTTAGTGATATATATGATTACAATATGGTGTTAATATTTTATTTAAATTACACTTTATTACTGTTAAACTTCCTGCTTTTTGACTCATTTTATTACTTGTATTTTGGGAATAAATATTTATGGAGAGAGCTACAAATAAATATACAGCTAGCATATTATAAATATTTTAAATTTGTAGTAAATATAGTTCTGCAAAATATCTGCAAGCCTTTGTTAAGTCGTAAAATTGATATCTTTATACATTGTTAAATTATTGATATTAATAATTTTTTACCCCTAATAATTAAAAAAAAAAATAATAATAATAATAATAATAAAAACTAAAGAAAATAGATCTTTTAAAAATATTTATTAGGATATCACCAAAGACTCTTTAAAATGGTACTCTTTTAGAACATATGCACTCATTAAGGCGCCAGGGATGGACTTACCCTCACACATTAAAGCTAAATATTTTTGACATCCTGTATATTGGAGAACTAAAAGTAAAAATTTTAAATGGCTTAAACCTTTAGCTAAAAAACGGTACTCTTGTTTAATATCAATAAACTGAAGCATTTTTGACCAAAACAAGTTTTTGTGTTTTGTGAAAACATCTAGAAACATTAAGATATTATGTTGCAATTTGCGCTTAAAAGCTTTTTAGAAAGTATTTTTTATCTTTACGATAATAAAAATTAATGTTGCAGCATTACAAACGGTTTCATAATCTTCAGAAACTAAACCTAATGAATGCATAAGTTTAGAGGAAGCCCATAATAACGGCCATAAAATATTCATTACATTCTTATTTAAGAAAAAAATTGCATTTCTCGAAAACGCTTAAATTTATCGATATCAAACAAGAGCACCTTTTTTAAGCTAAAGGTTTGATAAATTCAAAAGTATATTTTTATTTTTTTAACATACAAGGTGTAAAAATTATTACCACTATTGTGTAGGGCCCTAATAAATGCAAATATTCTAAGAGGGCACCATTTTAAGGAGACATTAGTAGTATCTGTCATATTAAAAAAATATTTCATTATAGTTACCAAGTACTAGTATACAATATATATGTATACAAGTAGCGTCAATTAAGGGCACATATCTCAGTGAAGAGGGGCTCTAAAAAAGTTTAGGGGAAGTTGTCCTATTAGTTTTATGTATGCTATATGAATCCTAAAGATTGCTTACATATTCCTGGACACCCTGTATATCTTTTTAGGTAAAAGTTAAAATTTTAATATGTAACAAAAGATAACATTAACAATGTATTTACCCATATGTGTTAGACTACAATAATTTTTTTCCCTAGTTTTTATAGAATTTAAATATTATTATTATATTTTTATAGCTTTTAATTGTTTTAATAATTTCAAAACATTTATTAGTAATAACTTTTGTAATAAATTTTAAAGCATTTAATTTCCGAAACAGTTGAAGATGTGTAGAGAACATTTACATAAAATGTGTTAAGAATGTTCTAAAGAATCCAAAAATTTAAATAATACACAGGGCCACAGTTGTTATTGGCCACCATTACATGACTCACCCTGTATTTTTTTGTTGAAAAAATTGCGCAGCTGAAAAATTCAAATTGAGGTGTTTAAGCATTTTTTTTTTTTGAAAATTTATTTATTATGGAATTATTTATTCCATTTGGCTGATATACACTGTATTTCATGTAGGTGATTTTAGATTAAAAAAAAATCGGTTGTCTGCAAAGTCGGTTTACTGACGATAGTTGAACGTGACAACGTCATAAGAAAATATTGTTGAAATTATTCGCAATTATCGTTGTTATAAACAACTGACACCACATTCACATTTTACTGCACTTCATACTTGACGAAACATGTAAATGTATTAACATATGTCTTAAAAGTTTTGGCACAAAACTCATTGTCTTTAATTTTAACAAAAACAATATAATATCAAGTTGCCTTTGAAAACAAAAGTTTATTTACTGTCAGTTGAGATTTATTTATTTTGAAGTTTTCGCTTTAAGATGTCGTATAAATTAGAAATAAGAAAAAAGTATCTACAAGTTAGTTGGGCGGATACCCAAAGCTGAAATCTGTCGAATATTCCAGAATGAAAACATTTCACACAGAACCATTTATAGAACAATAGCGGAGTGCGAGCAGGGAATATCATGTCTGAATCTCCCAAAAAGTGGAAGACCACGTGCATTTACCGCATAGAGGTCAGAGAGATTGGTGAGAAGAGCAAAAAACCAGATTGGAATGTCAACGAGGAGACAAGATCTTCTAAGAGTACGATATCGTTGGAATTGAGGAGGAATGGTCTTAAATATCGAAAGAGACGTAAGTGCCCCAAATAGTCTGAAGCGCAGCTTCTTCGTATACCAAGATGTTGTCGTCAATTGAGGCGGGTACATTTTGCCAATGAAAAAATCCTTATTTTAGATGACTAAAAATATTTCACTTTGAGTAATTCTGAAATGAAGGGAAACGATGGATTTAATACGGACAACGTAGAGGAATGCCCTGACAATGTTAGATACAAACATAAAGCGAAATTTGCAGATAAAATCCTTGTCTGGTGCGCAATTTCTAACAGGGGTGTATCCCGACCTTTTGTGGGAAGAGTGAGGGGTCTTCAGTTTGTCCGCGAATATCATGCTAATGACGATATCATGTTTTTGGCCAGACCTAGAATCATGACATTACTCAAAAGATACCCAAAACTGGCTTCGACAACACCACATACCTTTTGTTCCCAAAAACGATAATCCTCCAAACTTGCCGCAGGCTCGCCCAATAGAGGATTTTTGGGCTGTACCTGTCTAGAAAGGTTTATCATGGAGGCTGGGAAGCACAAGATGAGGAACAATTAAGAAGGCGAATTTACTAGAAATTAAGAAAAATTGAACTGAATTCCGTCCAGGACCTCATGAGAGACATTCGAAGAAATTTGCGTCTGGTAGAGCAGAATGGGCCACTCCACATAATTCGATAGTATAGTTTAGTTAAGTATTGAGTTGTAATTTATGATAACTAGTTAGTGTTTAAATAAATTCTTTATTAAAAAAACGATAAATATTGTGTGCCAAAACTTTTAGGACATACGTTATTGTATAGGAGTAGGAGAGAAACAGATGTCGAACAGTGCCGAACGCGGAGGCCAATTGTGCCTCTTTGTCGCTCGTTATGCGCTCCCGCTTGCACTTCAAGCTTTAAATGAAACGCCTCAGAGCGAGGTAACGCCTCATGAGTCATGTTTTTAGTGCGTGCAGCCATCTCCATCGTATTTTAAGACGTTGTCATGTAAAATAAAATGAAAATTTTTCGTAAAATGTTGTCGGTGCTTCAATTATTTTTACATATGTTACACCCACACTGATATGTGATATGGCGTACAAACCATAAAATAACCCAAAGATAAAGCAAGGCCACTTAAATTATTGATTTTATAACTAAATTATATTAAACACCATAAAAACCACTATTATAGTATAAAATAAAACTAGTACAATGACTTTTATAAGAATGGTATTTAAATACGTCGAAGGTTTAAAAATGGATACAAAACAAAATCAATGCCTTGGATTGGCACGTAATGGCAATCTGTTATTTCCAGCACGAAAATGTCATCCGTCTGTCGATAATGTCGTGTTTATATTGAAAAATTTTCCTTCTCGTGATAAAAATTTATTGTCCGATCAATTTAAAAACAATAAGTTGGGTTGTTTATTGTTGCAAAACTAGCTTTGTACGATTTTGTTTGATGGTTCTAAGTTTTTACTTAAACATACGATTTCTTTTAGGTGAAACTACAATTTCTTTTATTTTCTAATAATATGTAGAAAGTTTTAAACTATGGTAAAAATATTATTTTCTACTCGCGTGCAAAAAGTTCACTTTTCCGCATGGATTTTAGTGCGTTTTAGAGAGTCGCAATGAAGAATTTTTATTTATCAGCATTAATAATAAGTATAAATAGGGTATTAGGTAGCATTTTATTAAAATAATAATAAGAAAATAATAAAATTTGGTTTTAAGGTTTTCCATACGCTCGCTCGTAGAAAAATAGTGTTTCTAACAAAACTCTTCTAACTAAAAAAACTAAAGTGCCTTTTCCGCTACGCGCCGTTCGGCCAACTGCAGTCGCGTGCGGAAAAGTGGCACTTTCAGCACTAGTTAGAAAATATAGTATTGTTTCGAATCACCTTGTATAAAGACACGTGTCTTCGTTTTTATACCTCAACAATCGAACGTAACTATGGTTACAACGACAAAATCTTCGGTTGTCAATATCTCGAAGTTTACAGCACAAAAGTCGAATCTATACTAATCAAATCAAAGGTTTCCGTCGCCCTTTTATAGTGTGGTGGAAAAGTGAAGAATGATCTAGAATTTTGGAGAAATATCGCGAAAATTCCATGGTACAGGATGGCAGAAAAGTTTTCAATGGATTATTCGAGCGTTTTCGGAAAACTTCGAAACTGATCAAAGAACAGAAACTGTTTAAACAAATAAAAAAAATTGAATCAAAACAAATTTTATTTCATTTTTTAACTATTTTTTAACTATAATCACTCCTTTCATTTTTTTAAAAAAAGGAGTAACTTTACCATTTAAATAATGTATAACAATATAAAGTTCACATTATGTATTTTTTTGGAATCCTCGAACTTTGTAACAATTGTAGAGTAAGCGATTTGACAATTTTGAATTACTAGATTTTTTATATTATTTATAAACAAAGTGGATTTTCTTGTTTTAATCCCTACTAATGTTTGCACTTTTCCTATAGGATATAGACTTTCATATAAACAGCACCCAGATCGACCTGGTGTATTTCAAGGTTACCACGACTACTACCTTAGCAGCGACACTAAGGTAGTTGTCGTGGTAATATCAAAATACACCAGGCTAATCTGAGTGGAACAGAAAATTAATGACTGCTAAAACTTAAACACTAACAATCTCATTTTGTATCTGTTTTTTATTAAGAACTTACGTTAAAAATTTTCTTCTTAGTTTGTTTTTTTTTTAACAAAATTATATTTTAAGTTTATTTTTCTTTGTCAGTTTCTACTATAAAAAATAAAACATAAAGCATTTAAAATTCGTTTTGGAGTTAACCAAGCAATCTAATTTTAAAAAACCTCTAAAATTTTATGCAGCTAAAATGAATTTAATACATGCACCTGACTTGGTACTATACTAGAATAACTTCTTAATAACTTTGAAAGCCTAGATAACTCTTAAAAATCCCGGTTAATATGTCCACAATATTTCCTGATTTTTCCTGCAAATCTACCCTTTTAGAGGGCATAAAGCGAACTAACAACCACTTTTTATTATTAAGGGCTATATTTTAAAAATACTTTTAAGACAACAAAGAAAACATTTTGTAAATAAACTTACCCTTGTAGCGGTTTCCTTCCATCAATCAATATGAAGATTGAATAGTCGTAATCAGTACTTGTAACACACAAATTGGTATTCTGAAACAAATAAACATGTAATAATAAACCCAAATTAAATTTTTAATATTATAATTTAATTATTTGTTATATATTTAGCGCTTTTTTGCTAAAAATTAAAAAACAAAATTGTTAGGGTTTTATATTAAATATATAGGAGTTAGGTTGGGTCAAGAGTCAAAAAATGTTATTTTCTCTCTCACCCCAAAATATCTTAAAAAATTCGGGTATTCTGCTCCTGGAAAAACGCAGCCTAAAATTTAAACTTTAAAAAGATTCTTTATGGTTCTTTAAGTTTCTCTGTCTAAATAACAAGAAAACCGGGTTTGTGTCACTTTTTGCCCTGCAAGCTGTATTTTTATCAGCTTTTAACTTTGAATTAAAAAATATAAAACAAATTTTTCCCCATCTGATATTTCATTTTATCCATATTTGACCGGACTAATATCTTTCCCCCGATGGCTTCGTTGTGGTTTCTTATGTTTGACGAAATTTCGTGAGTAGAAAAAAGTAATTGGTTGAGTGTCTTTTTTATCTACTAGATTTATTTAAAAAGAGATGGGTAAATATTCTGGTTAGTTCGACCGCAATAAATGATTCGAATTATTTATTGCCATGTCCGTGCCGTGCATATTATACACTTAATTATTTGTTATATATTTAGCGCTTTATTGCTAAAAATTAAAAAAACAAAATTGTAAGGGTTTTATATAAATATATATAGTAGTTAGGTTGGGTCAAAAGTCAAAAAAATGTTATTTTTCTCTCTCACCCACAAAATATTTTAAAGAATTTGGGTATTCTGCTCCCTCTAAAAACGCAGCCTAAAACTTAAATTTTAAAAAGATTCTTTATGGTTCTTTAAGTTTTCTATCTAAATAACAAGAAAACCGGGTTTGTGTCACTTTTTTGCCCTGCAAGCTGTATTTTTTTATCGCTTTTTAACTTTGAATCAAAAAAATATAAAACAAATTTTTCACCATCTTTGTTCTTCGATATCTCCCTTAGGGTTGACTTTTGACCTTATATTTAAACAGCAAACTAGCCTTTGTTAAACAAGTAAAACCTCCTTTAAGTTTTTCGCATTTGTTTTTAAACACCCCCATTTTTGTTATCCAGGGGTTTAGTTCTACCATAGAGTAAGGAAATTATTAGAGTTATCATGGAATAGCCGATTTAAGGACAGGTCATGCGAAAACTCCCAATATAATTTTATTCGTTTCTCTAGTTGAAATACCGCCAGTTAGTTATTTCAGTAAGCTTACGTGTCTCCCCACCGCTGATGTTACACGAGGCGAGGCTTCGACCGACGCATTTAAAGTGTAAACTGGAAAAATGACAAGCCTGCCTGCCAAGCCTGCCGTCAAAAAGCGGTACGAAAAATTTTAGCATGCCAGTGGTTTCTCTTATCCGTAGGTATGTTACTTTATGGTTCTACTAATATGGTAACGTTAAGTGCCTTTCTATTTAACTTTAAAATTATTTTTTTATTTCTTTGGTACAACAAACTTATTAATATTAAAGCAACGCCTTATTTAAAATTTTATCACGTAGAACCAGGTAATACCCCATCAAAAACTTTTTAATTGGTTTTTTACTTCGTGGTATAAATATTTATGTTTTATTTATAAAATGATATATTTTTTTAAATTGAAAACGTAAATTTTATTCCTGTAAGAACTCTTCATCAGGCTCAATGTTTTAGGGCGTGGAAAACGTTGATGGAACAGGAAAAAGAGGGTCAAACATTTAAAAACCCAGCACCCACGTAATTCTTTTCCCAAGGCATCAGGCCTATGTAATATGTTTTAAAAATAATAAAAAAGTTATAAATAAAACACAATAATTAATTAAATTTATGGTTCCTGTAATACATTCTATATTAAAATAAGTTATTTTATCCTTTGACGACTTTATATTAAGAAAAATACCTAAGTATTATCAAAGAATACCAATCCATAGAACCCACAAGTGAGATTTTAGCGTACCACTAAAAATTTTAGTACCTACCGCGACCAACAGATCGCTGAAAATAGTGACGATGTTTGCTTTGCTAATACGATAACCATCAGGAAATTGATAGCAGTCGCTGACGAGCAGTCGGCCCGATCAGTTAGAGTGAGGATATACGCAAAATTTAATAAATATAAAATCCCCGATAAATGGACCCAGTATCCATAAGATTATTAAATTTATGATTTCAGAATAGGATTTATCGATGGGTTTTTGACAAAACATCGTAAGCGACATTCGTCAGTTTTACGGGAATCGTTTTTTTTTCATTGGCTTTATTTCAGATGAAGATATGTTCTATATTGGTTCGGCGGTTCATTTTTAATTAATGATAATTATTTGGGTACACGTCAAAAAATAATTTAATAGTACCAAAAACCAAAAAAAATAAAGCAAGTAAATAGAGAACTAAAAATCGACGTTTTGGTGGCAAGTCTGCCACCGTTGTCAAGATAAATTAAATAAAAATAAAAAATTAAAATTAAGGTTTAGAATTTTAAAATTTTTAGCTTTTTTTTAGGAGATCCTAATAATTTTGACATTAAATGTTAACTATGTTTGTTTTGTAATTCAAATTTAGAAGAAATCTAAAATAAAAATATTCAGATCTCGGTTTTTCTTTAAAAATAACGCGATGGGATGAAAAAATCGTTTCTCGTAAAATTGGCGAATGTCGCTTACGATGTTTTGCAAAAACGCATCGATATATCCTATTCTGGATTATTGGATATATTATATGGATACTGGGTCCATTTATCGGGGATTTTTATTTTTATTAAATTTTGCATATATCCTCACTCTAACTGATCGGGCCGACTGCTCGTCAGCGACTGCTATCAATTTCTGATGGTAATCGTATTAGCAAAGCAACATCGTACTAGTTTCGCCATCTGTTGGTCGCGGTAGGTACTAAATTTTTTAGGGTACGCAGAAATCTCACTTGTGGGGTTCTATGGATTGGTATTCTTTGGTATTATTAAATCCATTAATATTTCATTTGTTTACCGTTTTAAATAGCTCCGGAAATTTAGTCTAAATTTATTAAGTTTTTTTGTAATAAAAATAATCTAATTTAACTGTTTTTTTTTAATATACTTTAAATTGAAAATAAATTCATGTAATAACAAAATAATTTCTACGTAGAGAAACTGCCTGTTGTCCTATAAACAATCTAAAAACATATTATGGAGTAAAAATCAGTATTAACCGATATTTTATTTGTATCCATATTTGACCGGACTAATATCTTTCCCCCGATGGCTTCGTCGTGGTTTCCTATGTTCGACGAAATTTCGCACTTGAAGGCTTTTTTCGAGGTTTTGGTATTTTTTTTTGCTTTCTAATCATTGGACTTTTATATATGTTTAGTTTTTACTGTTTATAGTTAAATTAAGTAGTTATTAGTACTGCAGTTTTAGAGAATTTCTAAACTTGTAAAACAGGAATCACTGACCTTTGGATATTTTTTACAGGGAATTTTCTTTTAAATCGTTATTAAGGGTAAGATAAAAAAACTGTTTTTTAAGTGATTTTATTTTATGGTATTCAAGTGATTGGTATATATATATATATATATATATATATATATATATATATATATATATATATATATATATATATATATATATATATATATATATATTTATATATATAGAGAGTAAGTAGAAAAAGTAATCGGTTAGTGTCTTTCTGTATCTACTAGCTCTATTTAGAAAGAGATGAGGGAATATTCTGGTTAGTTCAACCATAGTAAATGATGCGAATTATTTATTGCCATGTCCGTGCCGGCCCTAATACTGGTCGGACTCGCTGGTTTTTTCACCCTTTCGGGGTCATCCCACCCAGGTCCGACGACCGCCCCCTAGGTGGTGCACTGCAGCCTGAAGGCTTATTGTACCTTGACCCCTACTCCTTCTCATTCACACACCATTCATTCCATAACTTAGATGGTTGTTGCTCGGTCCGCATCCCCGAGCAGACAACACCGTGTGCCGCCGCCCGGAAACACCGCTGCCGTCGGACACCCATCTAAATTATGGGCGCGCATTTCACTGCTTAACTCCAGTGATCGACGCTTTGCCGATACAACCGAAGCCGCCGGACAACGCGCGCCATCGGACTCGGGTTTGTTTCAGATGCAAATATGGATTGTGCGAAAAGTAGTTCTTTTAGTTAAATGTTTGATTACTTGCATTTTAATCGAGTGTGATATTTTATTATAGGTATTTGTGATTTCTTATATTTTTCAATGTGTAGCATTTGTAACGGTTTATATATTCACCTAATTATAGGAAAATAAGAAATATTTGAAGTCCGCTTCTGTTTTTCGCCGACAAATGAATTATCTATAGAGGGTACCATAACTATCATTACTGGCTTTTTAAACAAATTCAATATATTTTTTCTTCAGGTTGTTTTCCCTTAAATTTGAAGTGCCCAAAATACAGTATGTGATAATCAGAAAATACACAAACTTTAAAGAAAAGTAAACGAAACATGGCCATGGCGGTGTCATTTGATAAACAAGAAATTAAAATGAGATTCCGTAAAGTTCATGCCTAGTTTAGTTATAAACTTTTTATAATTTTGTTAGTTCCTAATTTGTTTGCAAGCCAGAAAGAGTTAAATTTGAGTTTTATTCATCAGAAACGTGTCGTTTTCACTAAAGGTAATTTTGTAGATAAATACTGATGTGGCCTGTTTGTAATAAACCGCGCTGATTTAAATACAAGTTTATTATCGATAATATTTTTATTACCAAAGTTGCAAAATTGCTTTAAATAAAAAACTACTAATAGTCCAAGAGCCCGTGAGCGGCAGACTTTCGTTATTTTGTAAAAGCTAAAAGTTTGTCAACGCATGCTTTCAATATAGGTAGAAGTGATGAAGATATGAGGACTCATAGTCGTTTTGGCAGGTACCAGGTACTAAAGGTTAATAAATTGAAATCTTACTTTGGTCATTTTATAAAAGTAAAATTTTGATGTGATCGCCTGACGGTTGTGACAGTTCTTATCCCGTTGGCTGACAAACAAAACAAAAATTTTCGGGTGGACCAATATTCCAAAAGTTTACAATTTCTATTATTCAACAAGATATTGTGAACACCTAGTATGAACAAGTATACATTTTGGGAATTTTAAAAATATGCATTTTTAGGAATTTTAAAATAAGTATACATTTTAAATAGGTTATCTTAACATTGGGAATTTTGCTAAATAAAGATATACGTGAGGTGTCAAGGTTTTAAAGTACAAATTGAAACAATTTTCTAAGTTACTCCTATAATAATAAAATAAAAACATTAAACAAACTGGGTCGCGTAGAAATACAAAACAAACACTGGAAAATTTAATATTTAAAGAGAGGAAAGAAATTAAAAAGAGAGATTGAGATAAGAAGTAGTTAGTGAAGTGTCAAGTATAAAGTTAAAGTTTTAGTTAATCCTCGTACGGGCTACCCCCAGTAGGGGGTATGCCCGTACTAAATTTAGTTAGTTAATAAAATGCAAAGTTAGTTTTTATGGTCCACCGGTCTCATGGTCCAAGAAATAGTTCTATATGGTAGATTTGTCCCAGTGACGAAAAATGGCTATATATATTTTAAAATAAACGTCACAATATGACAAAAGTCTTATATAAGAGTTGTTGAATTTTTAATAGGCATGTCCTAAAGATATTTCGATGTATTAAGAGTATCCCCAAAAGAGGTACTGCGGTGAGGTTATTTAAAAAAATGCTCTTTGGGAACAGTCTGTATACCCAAAAATATTTTTAGAAGATGGCTATTTAAAAACTTTACAACTCTTATATAAGACTTTTGTTATATCTTAAGTTAATTAACAAAAATATTGGACTTTCTCGAACCATTGGGCCACCCCACAATGTTTGTCTGCCAGAGAGGTTCAAACCGTCAAAACTGCCTGGTGACTGAGATAATATCTTTTTATAATACCCAAATAACTTCTTATAATACCAAAATATTTTCTTATAATATAAAATTCAGATTTCACAAAATTGTAAAAGTTAAGTTTCGGTTTGTTAACCTTTGGTACCTGGTACCTGCCAAAGCCACTATGAGTCAAACTTCATAGTCTCCCATTCCTTCTAACTATGTTGGGAGCATGAACTAAAAAATTTTCAGCTTACAAAATTACGAAGGTCTACCGCTTACGGGCTTCTACCATAATAACAAGTGTGTTGGAAAATATTGTGACGGATTTATTTATTATAAAACAATTTTTGAACTACGTTCCAGACATGTTAAAAAGGACCGCTTTGGTCACAGTCCCAAGGTATGAATGGAGGATTTTAAATTTAAGCCTTGACAATAATGTCAAACGTTTTTCAGAATATCTTTAAAACTGATGCTTAAATTTAACAATTTCAGACCTAAATAATAGTTAACTTTTAAATTTTCATTTTTATTTCATTTTATCTTGACAACGCCAGCGGTGGCAAACTTGCCAACGAAAAGTCGATTTTAGTTTTCTAGTTACCTATTTAAAATTTTTAGTTTTTTTTTGGGGTGTTTTTCTTTATTTTGTTTTAAAAAACGATCTGATTTTGACGTATACCAAAGTAAATACCATCAATTTGCACTTTGGGTTTTAGACTATGCAGAACTTTTTATAAAAAAATGACCTTTTTTTCTAAAATGAACATTAAAAGGTTCCCATGTGTAGTAGACAATTTAGGTGGACACACTGCATATTTGCTTTGAGATCCATTATGCAGTTTCTATATAAAATAATATAAAAATTCAATCTACGCCCGTCATATAGTTAAATCTATTTTTATAAGCTCTTATTTAACTTGGTATGTATGTATGTATGTATGTATGTACGAGTGGAATCTTGCAACTTAATTTTAAGGCATATATCCTTAACCGATTGAGCTGAAATTTTGTGTAAACGTTTAGTTTGGACGACAATGCATGATAAGCTGTGTGACCTTATTCTAAATTTAACATGATGGTACACCCAAGATGGCGGACAAGTTATTCTTAATACACTTCTTTAATATGGGTATAAAATAAAAGGGCTTGCCGAAAGCAACTCGAAAAATTAAGTGCCGTCATTCTAAATTCAATATGGCGCACTTCTCAAGACGGCGGACTAATTACTTTTAATATTCTTCTACAATATGGTTATCAAATAAAAGGGCTTGTTGAGAGTAACTTAAAAAGTAAAGTGACGTCACTATAAATCAAATATGGCGGACTAATTATTTTTTATGCACTACAATATGTGCTACAAAAGAGAGGGCTTACTAAGAGTAACTTGAAAAATAAAGTAACGTCACTCTAAATCCAACATGACAGAGTAGTTACTTTTAATGCATTTTAACAATATGGGTACCAAACACTGATCTCGATGGATTGCCAATGTTATAACCTGCGCGAAACAAAAGTTACATTTCATGGGCGAAAAACCGGTTTGTGCGCAAGCCAGTTGAGGAGTAAACGCACCCGGCAGCAAACAAATTATCCGAATTATAGGAAAGAATTTGTTGACGGCGTCCTAGTTTTCTGTTCGAGGTACGGTAGCTAATGAGAGTTACGGTAAGACCGCGGACGAAGAGTACGGGTTGCCGGTGTTTGTATTTTGCTACAGCTTTTAGGTGCGCATGTTTGTCCACCCACTGTGCAAGGTCGTAAAAATCCGAATAATGCTTCTTGCCACTGTGGATCTAAATGTAGGTTATCTATGATGAAATGAGATAAACAGACTGAGAAACATGCCCAGTGAAAACTTAAAAGTTAAAAATAATTCAAATGTGGAAAAAAACTTTTAAATAAAACAAGCTTTTTATTAAAATTTACTAAAAAGAATAAAGTAAACTGTTTCTTTAAAACTTTTACTTTTAACTTTTACTCCTTATTAAACAATTCAAATGATTTAAAAACTCGTCGTAAGATTTACCTGTAAAGATGAACAACTAAATTGGATAAATGGATTAATTTTTTAAATATTTAATTGTAAGGAAATATGAGTACTTAAATCTCGCGACAAACTTTTATTTTTTTTATCTTTGGACAATCCACGAAGGCTAGAAGCCTAAATACTAACGTACCGTGGGTGTCTTAAGCAGGGTAAGAGGAAGTTTGTTAACACGGGACTTAAAAACTTTAAGATTTGGGGGAAGAAAAGACCTCCGCTGGCAGCAGGTTCCACAGTCTAGAAACTCTAGGGATAAAAGAACGAACGAAATGGGAAGTTCGGGGCCTGTCCAATTGAACTTTATAGGGATGCATACGCGCGGCACCAAGAGTTTCTCTGTTGGGAACTGCAAGAGGAGGGACTATACTGGATAATTCGTCGGAGCAGAAGCCGTAAAAGTATCTATAGAAGAGCGATACATCTCCCACAGCTCGACGATGGGCAAGAGAAGGAAGTCTTTGAGTAAGTAAAGGATCATTAATAAGACGAACAGCCCTTCTTTGAATGGCATCAAGAATGCTGAGGGTTGTAGGGGATGCCATTCCCCAGACATGAGAACAATATTCCAGAGAGGGTCGAATTTGGGACACATACAAAGTGTATAAATTGGAAGGAGAAAATACTTTTTGGCTCGAAAAAGAAATCCAAGCTTTTTGAAGCCGCGGTGGCTATAGATACAATGTGTTTATGCCAGTTAAGGTTATTCTCAAATGTGATGCCCACAAGGTTAAATGTGTCCCCGCTCTGCAAAACCTGGCTACTCATAAGCAAAGGATGAGTGTTTAATGATTTTTTTCGCGACAAGGAACATGATTGTGTTTTGGATGCATTAAATTGAACGAGATTTTTTTAATCATTTGAATTGTGTAGTAACGTTAAATGTTGATAGTAAAAGTTTAAAAGAAAAAGTTTATTTTATCCTTTTTAGTCAATTTTAATAAAATATTTTTTAAAAGATTTTTTACATTAAAATAATTTTACTAGTGAAGTATCTTTAATTTGAATGCTTTTTTCTTAATAGTGCTAAATAGTTTTTTGTTTATCTAAGTTAACTTTTTTAAGTATAAACCTAAAGGTGACTCGACATATTCTTAGTAAGTCTTTTTAAATTAAACTCCTTCGGCAGTGTGACTTTCTAACAAACTAACCGCTAACGAAATTTTGAAAGTTTATCCCGAACACAATAGGGAGACTTTACAAGAAAGTTATAAGTTCGTTCTAACTTCTTGTTAGCTTAGTGATACCACAATGCCATTAGCTTGTTTGTTTTTCATTCAAGCTCAAAATCTTTTTGTCACTCAAACTGAGAAAATGTACGTAATGAGCTGTAACTAACTATAGTTATAAATTAAAAACTTTATACAATGTGTCCAAAAATCTGAAAACGCATAAATATTGTGAACACCTAGTATAAAAAAGTATAGATTTTGGGAATTTTAAAAATATACATTTTTGGGAATTTTAAAATAAGTATACATTTTAATTAGTTTACTTAACATTGGGAAATTTGCTACATAAAAGTATACGTGAGGTGTCAAGGTCTTAAAAGTATAAACTAAACAATTTTCTAGGTTACTTTTATAATAATAAAATAAAAACATTAAACAAACTGGGTAGCGTAGAAAAGCAAAACAAACACTGGAAAATTTGATATTTAAAGAGAGAGAAAGAAATTAAAAAGGATTAGATCAGATAAGAAGTAGTTAGTAAAGTCAAGCATAAAGTTAAAGTTTTAGTTAAGCCCCGTACGGGCTATCCCTAGTGGGGGTATGCCCGTACTAAATTTAGTTATTCAAATAAGTTAAGTTGGTTTTTGAAAAATGCAAAGTTAGTTTGGATGGTCCACCGGTCTCATTGTCCCAAGAAGATAGTTCCATATGGTACATTTGCCCCAAGTGACGTAAAGTGAGCCCTTATATGTATTCAAAATCTACGTCACAATATATCAAAGAGTTTTAAACCAAATTGGACGAAATTCGGTACCTACTCCAGGGTAAAAGCATAATTAAAGGGCTTATTTTAAAAACACAATAATCCATACAGTTTACAGAAATCTGTTTTATTCTTTAATTTATTTAATTATTTGTATGATAAGCGACAATAAAAAAGCGTGTTTTAATTTCGCGATTCTTGAAACAATTCCTAGCCAGAATTTAACATTTTAAAATTTTTTTAAGCCTCCTTGTTTATTTTAGAACTATTTTTAATATTGCACCTAGGCGGCCATGATTGGACGTAAATTAACTTAAGGACCACAGGTGATTAGGTTAGAAAAATACAATCGCGAAGTTTTAGTGATTATTATGAAAGATAGAAATAAAACAAATCAGCCAAATGACATTTTTGAGCCTAACAATTGTTTTTCAAATGGCAAACGGATTTTTTGAGAAATCTAACGATACTATGTTTTTTGAGATCTGATTAAAAATAAGGACAAAAATAAAGGATCATAAATTCGTTGACACGACCTTGCACAGTAAACAAATGGTGGGGTGGACGAACATGCACATTTAAAAGCCGTACCCTCCGTCCGCGGTCTGACCGTGCGCTCATTAGCAACCGTACTCCTAACAGAAAACCAGGACGCCGTCGACAAATTCTTTCCGATAATGCGGATAGCCTGTTTGGCGCCAGGCGCGTTCACCTTCGATTTGCTTGCGCACAATCTCGTTTTTTCGCCCATGAAATGTAACTTTTGTTTCGTGTAGGTAATACCATTGGCAATTCATCGAGATCAGTGGTTGACAATCGGTATTATATTAGTGTGTTATAAGGCATTTTCTATGCTTGAAAACAGTGTGCTATTTGCTATTTTCACATGTTGTCATAAGAAAAATACATATTTATAGGCTCTAGAGAAATTATAAGTAAAAACTACAATGCTGATTTAAATGAAAAAATGTTTTGTGCACATCCAGAAGTAAAATTTCTATAAAAGAAGCCTTATCGCTTTTATTACTGAAATAGCTGGTTTGGCCAAGTATCAAAATCTGAACCGGTAAAAAACGCCATAAAACTAAATCCCGCCACAAAATTGGATACAAAAGTGCTCTTGGTCGTAAAAACATGAGAAATCAGGTCTTTCGATCGACCTTTACAAAAAGGATACAAGACTTGACGGGTCACCCGTTATTTACACATTTGATAAATTTGTACAAGAAGTCAATATAAAATCCTTAAATGTGGGGTATTCTTAAAATCTTATATGTAAAAAAATATCTTTATTATCTTAATGGTATATTATGTCTAGTATATTATTTTCTTTAAACTTTAGGTAAATTATATTAGGGTAAGTCGAGGAAAGATGGCCATAGTTTTTTATGGCTAAAATAAAAAAAAACGAGAGCGATTAAAACGACCAATTAAATTTAGTCATTACCTTTAATTATATATTTACCACAAAATCAATAATAATCTTGGATGTAATGAAGAGAACATGTTAATATCATATTTAAAAAAAATGTCAATTGGCCATCTCTCTTCGGCCATAAAGGACAGATGGCCGTACACATATAGGTTATATGGCATTTGTACTTCTTGAGAGTTTCCTTTTCTTTTCCTTTTATTCCATCTGCGTGCTCTTTCTTTTTTTTTTTTCCAAGTAAAGGACGCATTGTAACCAATTTTCCACTAATTTTGTTTTATAATATTTTTTCCCACTACCGTGCCAATGTCTCGGCGGGTGGTAATAGTATATTACATTACAAGTGTGGAAAATGACTAATTTCACACGAGTGGGAATATTGTAGCACGAGGCATTAGCCAAGTGCGACAAACCCACGAGTGTAAGAAAGTCATTTTCACACGAGTACTGTACACTATTTTTCCTACGACCACAAATTATTCACCAAAAAAAAAATAAAGTTTGTCTGTTCAGAAAAATAAAAAACAATTGAGAACTTTGCAACACTAGGGTGATTTTTACTTTGTAACACTAGTGTGATATGTACTTTTCCTCACTCTATTATACTGTTTTCACAATATTTTTACATCGAAAATCACCTACCTAGAGGCATTATATAACTTTTCTCATTTTGGAATTTAAAAAGGCCCTCACTTAATAAAAATTGTATGGTTTTGTTAGGTAATAACGGTAATTGTTTAATACGGTTTTCTGCTATTATAATGGTTTTTTAAAAATTATCGATACTTACATATTGTAGACACTCTTCTAAATAAAATGTAAGTGTTGCATATCCAAAATATTCCGTTTTTTAGAAAATATCAGTAAACAAACTTACGGGACCGGGGAGTGAAAAGGGGTGCTGGGTGGGGTAAAATTGGTAAAACGTGTTAATGAAACTGAACATCACATGTAAAATTAAATAAAAATGACAGTTTTTCCTCATATTTTTAAGAAAAAATATAAAAAATATGAAAATTGTAAATGCATAACCTAAAGTCCTAAAAGTAAGAAAAAAACGACTACCAAACGTCAGTTACCATGCAAAATATGGAAAGCATTTGGCAACGTCGGAAGGGTCTGATTCTATTTATAAATGGATAAAAGAAAGTGGATTCATAAAGTGTGTATTAACCTTAGGTTTAATTAGGAATTAAAAAAGATTTAACTAGTTTTTTGAGTACACCAAGAAAGAGAGAAAGGAATTTGATCTATAGGCTTTTTTTCTCTGGCGCTTTAAGTCGAACGGTCAAGCGGCAAGGCTGCCTCTATAGGGTGCGTGCTCAAAGGTAGAAGGGAGATTTTTAATTTGATCTACTTACCTGACAACTCTGTGCCACTGAGCGAGCTGTTAGTGAAAGTTGCTTTTTGTGGTAATGTCTATTTTTGTTTATGTTTTTATTTTTTCGGAAATTTTATTATTACTTTTTTCAATATTGGAAGAAAGCTTATACTGTGTAGTATCTTAACGTCAATAATATGATTTTCGCTAATTTGGGTTCTACTGTTTAAGGTAAGTAAAAAGCTTTTTTTTACTGTCACTACAATAAATATGTCACTTGCAAAACCAATAGCAGTTTTTAGAATGACATCATAATATATATCACACGAGTGTTGTAAACTACTTTGCAACACTAGTGCTGTAAAGTACTTTGCAACACTAGTGTGATATAACGCATTTTCTATGCATAAAACCAGTGTGCTATTTGCTATTTTCACAAGTGGTCGTAGGAAAAAAATATTTTCAGCATTGCACCACAAAAAGTTTTAATAAAATTAATATCATGGTCATCCCTCGTAGAATGAGTATGGTCACCTTTCCTAATCGCCATGTACAGATGGTCATACCTACTTTATAAAAACTGCTAATCCGAAATTCACAAACCCGTGAACTGATGAGTGTGCCAGTTTCCATTATGGTTTGTTGGTATTACAGCAGGTGCTAAACACTTACGCCATAAACACCTAGATGGCGCACATTTTACCTTCTTAACCTAACGGTGCTCTGGCTGGTTGTTTTGAAATTGCTTGGCGAGATGGCTCTGGCCGTCTAAATTTACTCCCATGGTTTTGACAGGGATTATGTTTAGGCGACTAGAAACATAATCGAGTTGTCAGCAATGTACAGCGGTTGTAATGATTCCCAACAAGGATGGAACACGTGTCACCGTCTTCATTGCGACCCGGGGTTATCCATTTATTTGGATCCGTAATTTTAATTTTAAAGTAACCAGCCATGTCGTCGTTTCTACCAGGTTTGTTTTTCTTTGTCATTTAGGAGCCTTTTTTAAATTGTTTATTCTAAGGCTCAAAAACATTACGTCCTCTTTCTTTATTTTATATATATTTTTATATATATATATATATATATATATATATATATATATATATATATATATATATATATATATATATATATATACATTAATAAAAGGTCAAATTCTTTGGGCATATGGCGCATTAATGACTGTAAAAATAAATAAATAAATAATACCCTGTAAGAATTCGGCTACTATGGTTGGTTGTTTAAAAATTACGGAGTCTCCAAAAGAAAATGGAATACCCCGGGCCCGACCAAGACGGCGACACGTGTTTCGTCTTCGTTAAGACTTGTCAAACCGCTTCAGGTCGATAGACACCTTGATGATGCCCCGATTGACTGTAAATATTCTTTCTGTATCCCAGAACTAACAAATACAGACACCAGTGCCATCTCACCAAGAAATTCAAAAACAACCAGCCATAGCATCGAGAGGTTTAAGGTGGTAGGTAAAAAGTGCGCCATCTAGTTGTATATGGCAAAGGTTAAAAATGCAACATACTGTTATGCCAACAAACCATAAGGAAACTGGCCGCCCATCAGTCTGCGGGTTTGCAGAATTCGGATGAGTAGTTTTGCCAAATCCATGTAGGTGGCGTACAGCAGTGACTGAAAATATGATAAAAATCATATTGAAAGCAGTATTTTTCACAAAAACTGCGATATAATATAGAAGTGAATGGTTCTTGAGCCTTGATATAAATACATTAATAAAAAGTAAAGTTCTTTGGGCATATGGCTCATTAATAACTGTAAAAATAAATAAATTTATAATTTGTTCTAAAGGTATTCGTGATAAAAATAGGTCAAAACATAGTTGGACATCCTGTATTTTAGTAAAAAAACACAATATTTAGTATGTGAACAAGAAGATAACGTTTTCGGTAATACTCTTAGTGATGCAACTTTTCTATTGCAATTTTTCTTATCTTTTAAACCAGCATGATCTTTTGTCAATTTCTTTTTTAATAAAAGCGTTCCATTTACTTTGATATTTTATAGAAAATATACTTTATTCTTTAAAATATGCATAAATATCCACTTGCAAAGGCATCTATTGTAGTATATATCTTAAAAACCTCAAGGCAAACTTTCAGAGCTGCATCAATTTATTTTCTTTTATTTTTCTCTAAAAATAAATACAAACTACGCTATTTGTCATGATGTAAACGTTGAAAAGATTATCAAATTGAAAAAGCGCACTTGTGCCAGAAAAATTTAAAAGCAGTCCGAAAGATTTTTAAATAGCTTTATTATAAAGGTAAATATTTTTGTGTCAAGAAAAATAATTAATTTAAATGTAATACGTTTATAAGACTTGAACAAAATTTAACTTAAATTCAGGTTATTATGATTGAAAAAAAACACCTTAACTTTTAAAGAAATTGTACATTTTTTGATACCTATTTGAATTTTACCAAGTGTCAACTTATAAATTTACATCTTCCTTAACTTTTTAAATTTTATTCGTTAAAAATAAACAAAAATATTAGTTTTTTTGGGGTACTTTTGTAGTATTTAAATCAGTAATCACAACATTATAATACCTTAAGGTATAGAGAATATGACAAGAAGTTTTTTAAAGTTATATACTGTATATTCAAGGTCGTCGCCAAGGTGAGGCAAAGGGGGCAGCTGCCCCTTTCTAGGGATTGTAAAAAAGTTATCCAATGTAAAGAATCCAAAGTCTCAATTCTTTTTCTGGGCTTGCTTGATCGATTAGTCTCATACGTACAAAACTCGAATGAAATCTTTAGTTCCATTCCATCAAATCTAAACAATCGCTGCGTTTAGCTTTTGTATCTTCCTCACAAGAATTCCAACTGATTTTTTTAATATTGTGACGTTGTATTTTTAAATACATATACATATAGGGCCACTTTACATCACTGGGGCAAATGTACCATATGGAACTATCTTCTTGGGACCATGAGACCGGTGGACCATCAAAACTAACTTCGCATTTTTTAAAAACCAACTTGACTTATTTGACTAACTTAATTTAGTACGGGCATACCCCCCACTAGGGGTAGCCCGTACTTTAACTTTTAACTTGACTTCACTTTTACAACCTACTTCTTATCTAATAATTTTTAATCTCTTTCTCCTCATTATTAGGACAATTTCTGTATATATACCAAGTTAAACTTAGTATTTTGGTGACTTAGCACATTGTTGACCCCGAATAAAATAATATGACCTAGAATCTGTTATTGTTTAGTGACAAAAAACATTGCACAATATTTTCGACTATTTGTTTTAATTTTTTGGATGTGATTTCTTTTATGTCGAAATAATTAAATAAATATTAAAATTATTAAATCTTATATACCTCCTATACAGGGTGTTTTCATATGCCCCCTTCCTGAAAGCGTTGGACCCACAACGCTATTAGAAATGAGCCAAATGTACTTTAAACCCTTTAAAAAAATTAGAAATATTACCGAAAACGATAGTTCCATATAGCTTACAAAAATTTAAACATCTAACAATATTTTACCTATTATGTAAATTACCTTAAATAATCTTAACTTTCCGAAGTTTTAAAAACATCAAAAAAGTTATATCTAAAAATAGTTAAATTTTTCTATTGTTAACAGAGTAGGTAATTTCCAAATTTGAGATTTTTTTCTAAGTAGATTTATTTAAATATAGTTGTAATGGTTAAGATTATTTTTTGGAGAAATGTGGCCTAAATCTACACCTCCTATATAAAACACTTTAAATACATAGTGTTATTACACATTAACTTTACTACATATGTACTATACAAAAACACCCGACTTGGTAAACAAAATATGTTTCTTTGAAACTAACTAGCTTAGCATTATTAAAAATTAATACGACCTTGCCCGTAAATTGTATATCATCAAAACAATGAACCTTTCATAACATAATATTACATATACGGTTGGTTAAAAAAAGAGTTATTATCAAATTTTACTTTTAGGCTACTTTTCTCTGCATATTAATTTATTATTTTTACCAATATTAGATTTTTTCCTAGTAAGTAAACAACAAAAATACCACTAATTAAAAAACATCACAAGTTACCTTTTTTAAATAGAATGGTGTATATTTTATTGGATTTTTGAATTCTCCACAAAATTTTAACATGACTTTGTGTAACATATGCTATACCTAAACTGACTAGTTTAAAAGATACAAGGGTTTAAAAAATATAATGTAAATATTTATTAACTTTTAAAATATGAAAACACTTATTATTAAAAACAGAATTGACACAAAAATAACTTGTAAACAGTTAATTAAATAGGTTAAGCCCCGATTTTCCTTATTCTCCATATTAACTTGCCTCCGCCCCTGGGTCATCGGGTGGCGACGCCCTTGTGTATATATATTTAAAGGGTGTTTTGAAGAGCTTTAAAAAATCTGCATTTGATATATCTATCTTTATTAGTTTCGAAAATATGGCTATCCGATCTTTAAAAATAGGTGTAAATTTTAATAAGATAGCCATAGGTATGGCAGAAATTGCAAAATTTTTTTGGCCAAATTTTCATCATCAAGGGTACACTTTTTTAAACTTGGACAATAATACATATATATATATATATATATACACTTTAAATACATAGTTATATATATATATATATATATATATATATATATATATATATATATATATATATATATATATATATATATATATATATATATATATATATATATATATTTAGTGTACGCTTGTAACCTTGATTTATGAAAATTTGTGAACAATGTTATTAAGAATTAAGTTGTTTAGGAAATAGTTTAAATATGCAAAAATAAAAATTCTTATGTAGATGAGGCGAAATATTGAAAACAAAATACTTATTAGTTTTAAAATATTGTAGTGAAAAAGTAATAAAAGCAGTTAAAATATTAATAATATTTATTTAAAAATATAGAAAAAGATACAAAAATAAAATACCTAAAATATTGTTAATTTAAAGAAAGAAAAATTTTGTTACCATTTAAAAATAATGAATTTAAACTAACCAATTACCAAATAACAAAAAAAATCATAAACTCCTATATATTATTATTATTTATTAAAAAAATATTATTATCCAGTCATAATACATATAAAACATTAAAGTACATGTAAAATAAAGTTAAATAAACCTATATTAAAGTCACTTTACTTTTATAGGCAAACGTTTACGTTTTAATATTACTTCGTAAAGTGAAATCGTAGAACATTAAGGTACCGCAATTAAAAACACGGAAAGTTATATTAAAATTATTAAAACAGCACTTTTGCCGTGCAAAATGAAAAGTTCACGAAATGCGCTGCAACTTGCTTAAACTTGGACGTTTCTATCTGTTGTAATTACCGCTTCAGGTGGTCTTTACCATTAAACTGTCGACATTAAATGCATTCTTAATAATTATAAAAGTTTTTAACGGGTATTATTTCCGTTTTACTATAATTTTAGCGGCTACAGCGGTGTTTTATTTATTTTTAACTTTTAGATAAGTACAGGGTGTCCCAACTCTATTTATACACCAAATTACACCGCCCCTGTACAAGATACAAAAATAAACCTAAATTAAAAAATGTTCATTCGGATAAACTCTTTTGGTGGTAGTACTAGTTATTATACAAGGTGTCTCAAAAACATGATTTTTATTGGAAATAGGTTTTTTAAGCATATTCCTTGGAAAATAATGATTTTCATAATAGAGTTGAACAAGTTTTAGACGTTGTGCAAGGAGCCAAGTATTTCCACGATAAATTGCCAAACAGTACTGAATACAAATACCATGACAGTTTGAAATTTAGACCCTCTCATTTATTCAAAAATACCTACTAGAAATAGTACCCCTAAATGAATCATCTGATATAAATATCTTCCCATATTTTGTTGAGTAAAATTAAGCAACGGTGTCCGTAGATTCCAACTAAAAAACATTATTTCGGAACTATTTATTAGGCACTATTTAATAAACTAAACCAATTTTTTAACAAAAAAATCCAAAATCGCATATTGGTATCTTTAATTATTTGAAAGTTATGATAAGTGATTTTTTTAAACCCAGATTAAAAAGTAATTAAAAACTGATTTGCGGACAAAAAAAAAGTGTATAATCTAAATAAAACTTTTATTTTAAAGAAAATGGTCTTAGCAGTCTTAGCACGTATTTGCTTATAATTAGATTCTAAATAAATTTTATTTTCCCAAAAATAAAATAAAATGTATTGTTACAGGCTTTTAAAAATGTTTTTAGGTTAGAAAATTTTAGAGAATTAGGATCATTTAATTTAGTTTGTTAATTTATTTAAATAATTTACCTTAATTTTTCCAACTTCTTTCATCACATTCGAAGGTTTCCGAAAACGCCAGAATTATCCATTAAGAACTTTTATGCCATCCTGTACTATGGAATTTTCGCGATATTTCTCGAAAATTCTAGATTATTTTTCACTCTTCCACTCACTCACTATAAAAGAGCAACGAAAACTTCCAATAGGATTAGTATAGACTTTTGTACCGGAAACATCGACACATTGACAAGTAAAGATTTGTCGTTGTTGTAACCATAGTTTCGTTCCGTAATAAAGGTATAAAAACAATGACGTGTTTCTATACGAGGCGATTTGAAACTTTTGGTGTCAGAAGCGGAACGAGGTTACCCGAGGAAGCCGAAGTGGTTAAGAAGATTGGATGCCAATAGGAGCAAGAAAGCAGACTGAAGCTATGGAGGAAACATGTGCACTTATTAAACTAACGATAGAAAAACAAGAAGACCTTAAAAACGAAATGAAGTCCACTGTAGAAGAAATAAAGCTTGAAATTTAAACCAGTTAAAAAGAAATGAAACGAGAATTAAAAGAGATGATGGTGAAGATCAGAGAAAATTTTAAAGGGGAATTTTATCACAGCCAAGATGAAAAATGTTGCTTAAGTTAAAACTTACTAAAGAGGATGTTAAAGAAGTGGAAAAACAAATGCAGTAGATTTCACAATTGGTTCAAAATCAAGTGCAACAAGTCCAAGATCAAGTTCAACAAGTCCAAGGGCAAATGCAACAGGAAGTACAACAATTACAGCGGCAAATTAAAAATATTGCCAGGACAGGTGTAGTTTTAAAATGTGGTACTCTAAGCAACTGTTATGAAACCACCAAATTTTGAATGAAAGGTAACGTACCTTGGACAATTTGAAGTTGCTGCAAATGGAAACAACTGGAGCCCAACAGAAAAAGCACGAGCTTTTATACTTGGTCTTCGAGGAGAAGCCATGGAGGTGTTAAGAGATAGAAAACCTGTCCGATTATAAATCGATTGTCATGTTTCTGGAGATGAGGTATGGCGAAACCCATCTACTAGAAGTCTATAAGGCGCAGCTCCAGGGACGAAGACAGAAATACAATGAAAGTTTCCAGGAGTATGAAGCAAATATCATCAACTAATTAACCTATCCTATCCAGCCTACCCGGAAGAAATAAAACAAAAACTAGCTGTGTGCAGTTTCATTAAAGGGCTACGTGATCCAGATATGCATCAAGCATTAAGAATGGCCAGGCTTAAGACAATTTCGGAAGCTCTTGCCTACGAACTTCAATTGAAACAGCAAAGCAGACATCCAGGAGTCAGGCAAGACTTCAAAGAACAAACTATGTACCAGAAGATGGCAATCTAAAATAATTATTTGACCAGAGTAATACAGGCGTTGCAAGAAATCATACGTAATCAACAAACTTAAAAAGACAAGAGAATAACATTAAGTAAAGATTTTGTCGTTGTTGTAACCATAGTTACGTTCCATTGTTAATAAAGGTATAAAAAGAAAACGTGTTTTTATACGAGGAGATTTGGAACAGTATTTATACTGCCGTGCAACAAAAAACGCCGTATGTGTATATTGTTCCGAAACACCTCGTATTAAAACACCTGTCTTCCTTTTATTAACAATCGAACGTAACTATGGTTACAATAACGACAAATCTTAACTTGTCTCGAAGTTTACACCACAAAAGTCGAATCTATACTAATCAAATTTTTATTGTTCATAACAATATTATAAACCTATTCACATACGGTGTTTTTCTGTTGGACGGCAGTATAAGGTAAATATACTTCCGTAAAAATTAAACAAACTATATGATGCCACTCAACCGGATACTTCCTATTTCACTGCTTTTTAAAATCCTCTATAGTTTTATCATATTATTTTAAGCGGACTCTTACTGCCACAAAAGAAAATATACGAGACAAAATCCGAAAAATAAATATAACGCGTTTTTAACGTAGAAGTAGGGCGTTGCAGGAATAAAAAAGAGCCTTAAAATTACAAGTTCTATTTATGCCGTTTTGCAGGAGTGGAGTATTTATTTTTAATACTGCAGTCCCCGGGCAATCATATTGTTTTATGGCTCTAAAAAGCTCTATTCTTTTTACAGGCAAAATTGATTACAATTTTTTTATGAAGTGTAAACTTGGAAGCGGTGAAAGGATCTGACAGTTCGTCCTGATTAAATACTTTAGGTGGTGTATGGTGTTCCAAGTTAAATTAGATGATTTAAAAAATACATAGCAAAATACGGATTACTTAAGATTTGGCTTGATATATACAGGCTGTCCCGATTTTGTTGCAACTGCACGGTATGTTGGTTATTATTAGAAATAAACTTGCGGTTTTTGCGAATTGCTGCTACTTTTTAATGAAACAACTGATGACAATAAATATTTGTTTATGGCCCTCTTAGTTTTTGAAATACAGGGGGGTTACTTTTCTCCATTTTTGAACCATCCTCGTATTTCAGTTGTTTTTCTTATAAGTCTAAACTAGGACCTGTGTAGCACCACAGATAGACTTGCGGTATGTCGACAAATTTGGCTTTCAATGGCACTTCGGCCTAACGAACGCCAGCTGGCTCGCGCAAAAGCTTAGTTCATATTCTTACGAAATGCGAACGACACATTCGAAGTTGACCCAATTCAAACACGTTCCACATTCGCAACTCGTATATCGTAAACATGTGATCTAAGCTTTGCGCAAGCCAGCAGGCGTTTATAAGGTCAAATTTGCACATTTGGAAGCGAAAGCTGTTCGCGTAGTGTATTTCTATCTGAGGTAGCACTGAGGATCAGGTAGCTTTAGGTAGGCTACACTTACAGTGTTACAGTTCCAAATTATTTTGTTTTTAGGTAGTGTATTTGCCATGATTAAATTTTATAAAAAACGTTTATCAGGTGGTTTTGATTTCATTGATGTATATTTTGTACCAAGCTTTTTTAAGCTTATTATAAGGATATTTTTATCCTCCGTGGTCTTTTGTTTCCTTGTAAGAACGCTTCTTAAAGTGGTCTGGGATTTAAATGATGTTTTGATGTTGTGCTTGTTGGAATTCTGCGAATCTTTCCTGAAGTTTCTTTAACATACGGAATAGTCATAAATGTTTGGTCTTGTTGAACCTTGTTCAAGTCGGTGGTTTTTGTCTTCTTCTATATTTTGTTTAGAATTCGTAGTTAAAACGTTTGTTATTTTCTTTTGTGGACATTCTTAAGTATTGCATAGGGTTACTGCGCGGTTGTATAATGTTTGTATGATCACTTGATAAGTTCGATACGAGTGATTCGAGTTTGGTGTAAGTATTGTCCAGTATGAGTTTTCTGTATACTTCTGCCCAATCAGCACAGTACGTACTAAGTACGTACATTTTACATCCATTTCACGTCGTTACGTCCAGGGATCTAAAATGTACGTCTTATGTATGTACTTTAAAGTACGTACATAAGACGTACATTTTAGAACCATTTTACGTTTTATGTATGTACTGTAAGAAACCACTTATATACGTACATTTACATCTTATATATACAGTGTGTCTAGGTAATTAAGTTGGCGTCGGAAAATTTTGTATTATTCATTTTACAAAAAAGTTATTCTTTATAAAAGTTCTGCATATCGAATTGTGTCGATCATCTACGAGGTCTGGCCAAAAATGTAATTTTTGCTCAAGAGTAAACTACTTGTATTTTTTCCTAATATATCTTAAATTGTTATAAAAAAAGATGTTTAGAATTAAAAATTACTTCCAAATATACAATTTTGTTCATTTCTAAAAAAGATTTTTTTACTGCGAAAATCGAGAAATTTTAAGTTTGTATATTAGTGGCATTGTACACTCTTTATGTTTTAGTAACGATAAATTTAAAAAATATATATTTAAAACTGTTTTATGACATTTATAATCATGGAATGTAGTGCACTAATGTACAAACTTAAATTTTTACTAGTACAGCAGAAAAAAACATTTTTTTTTAATATAAATAAAAAAAATTGCATATTTAGGGGTAATTTTGAATTATAAACATCTTTTCTATATAACAATTTTTGATATTAGCAAAAATACAGGTACTTTACTTTAGGCAAAAATTACATTTTTGGTTAATCCTTGTAGATGACTAATACAATTTGATATCTGATGGTTGCTTTTTAGGTTTTAGACTATGCAGAACTTTTTATAAGCAGTAACTTTTTTCCTAAAATCAATAATAAAAAAGTTTCCCATATGACGCTAAACGTAGACAACCTTTTATACAGGACGTTTTTTCTATTCTTCTTGTTATAGTTAAAAGTAGTTGGTAAAATATAAAAAAACCTTGTACGTTTTCAATTTTCATATTTTCAAAAAATTCAAATTTTAAAAAGTCCAATTTTCTCGCTTAATTTACGTCCAGCTTACTTCTATAATCAAGGAAAATGTACATACATAATACGTACATAGTCAAAGAAAATGTACGTACATAATACGTACAGTACATACGTACAGTGAATATACATTTTTGCGGAAAATGTACGTACATAAGACGTCTTATGAATGTACTACGTACTTAAGATGTATGTTACATCCTAAAGTTACGTACATAAGACGTACATAAAACGTACATTGGCTGATTGGGTGTACCTAAAGCGTCCAGGAAAGCTGGATCCAAGTTTTGTTCTTTCTCTGTCATGATGTTTATAGTAGGTCAAATGCCTGTTTTTGTTTAAAAATTGCATGCAAAACATTGTGGTACACTTGTCCGACAAAAAGTAACGCGTTTAACCAGTCCGACACCCGAATCATTTGACATTGACAGGGTGGGTTAAAGCGCCGCTTCCATATATGGCGGTATGAATATTCGTGTTAGACTCGACAAAAGAACCCCCTACAAAAGTTTTAAAACTGTTCTTTTAATGAAATCTATTTCATTACTTGACCACGGACTAATCTTTAAATATTTAATTAAAGCTACGTCAGTTCTAAAAAGACTTTTTTAAGACAGTTTAGACGTAACACGTATTATTGAGCACCGTAACCGAAAATATCATCGGAATTTAGACTGCATTACTTAAACAATTTTCTGGTGATGGTTACAAATGACTAGACATTTTTTATCTTGCAGTGAAATTCCGTACGGAATATAAATTGTCCGACATTTTTCGGTAAAAATGTTCGTGGGTAAATAATTTCGGTTTAAGAGTCCTTTTTATTCCACTGGTTGGACATCTTGCCACTGTGGTTTTAAGTTATACTTTATAGTGTTAGTTATTTCTGTACTTTATTTTATACTTTATTATTGTGGTTGTCAAGTTAAAACTTATTATTAGCGCTAAAAATACAATTTATAAAGAACATACTGCAGAAGAATTTAAAATTTAAAAATAGTGGAAGAAAATGTCAAAAACCTAACAAATTCTTCTCTAAGCCTGCATATTATTATACAGGTTAAAACTACATGTATACAGGGTCATTCAAATCAAGTATTTGCCATTATTAAGTTCTTATTACTTAAAATATAAAATAGTATAAATCTAAAAACTAGTGGCATTTTAAACGCTCAGGTTCTAACAGTCATTCATTATTTTTTAAATTAAAAAATTCTGTTTAAAATATCACAAATGAAAAGGATATTTCAAGGACCTTTAGGAAAATACCGCACTTGATTTGGCTATCTCTTACAGTTTTGGAAATATGGCTATCCAAATTTTACAGTTTTGATCTATAAGCACTAATTTTAGTGCCATAGATAAAACAAAAATTATATCTTCTATTGTTTAGATTTGGTTGGTCTTATTTTCAAAACAATAGGAGATAGACATATTTAATATGATATTTTTTTAGCCCTTTAAATGGTGATACAATATACACATTGTTTCATTTAAAAATACTATTTCACTATCAAAATCTGACGATGGCTATATTTTCGAAACTGTGAATAATTGGATGTATCACCTGTAATATTTTTAAAGGTTTTTAAAAGATGTAATTTTTGTGTATAGGTCAAAAACCCGATCAATTATTTTTAAAAAGCCTTAAAACTCCTACTAGTTTCCTAGTTCAAAATATTTTGTTTTTCACGTAATAGAAAAGTTAACAATGGCGACCACTTAATTTGGATAACCCTGTATAGACACTTAAAATATATGCAGATTCTTAGGGTTTCTTAATAATAATTTTAATTTTTAAAATAAAGAAAAAAATAGTTAATAGTTATAAATTATTGAATCTGTGGATCATCTTGACTTGGAATTAAATTTAAAAACCTTTTTTAAATATCTTAATAATGCCACTGGATACTTAATAATTAAAGAAGATTGCTAAAAACTTTTTAATTGGTTTTTTAATAGTTTTTATAGATTATGGGAAAAAAGTGCCATATTATATAAGTATTTCCCTGTGTAACTTTCTTGGCTTTAATCATTTATCAACACAATTCAAAATGATGTCATTTTATTTTTAGGTCTAAAGAAACTCTTAAGGATATTAAATTTCGGTTTTACTTTCATTTACAAAAGCATAGTATATCATTGATAAAATACAGAAGCAAATCGTTCGTCTTACATTAATAATGTATTAGGCTTTTATTCTGGATACAAAATAGTGTTTATGTTTAAAATTAAAGAAGCCAATTTAATAATATGAAACATTTATTTTAAATTATTTAACTTAAGTTAGTAAGTTTACCTTTTACATTTGTTTTAAATTAAATTTATGACTGAGTAATGACATGACAGAAATAATATCTGACAAGGCGGAAGATAGGATAAGTAATATGTGTCCAAAAAGTCTGGAAACGCTCAAAATCTTAGAGAGTTTTGAACCAAATTGAACGAAATTTGGTTCAGGTTAAAACCATAGTCTGAATTCGGTGTTGATATCGGCAATATTGGCAGATTTTCAGTTTTGCAGAAATTAATTCAAAGTATGTAAATTTAAATGGGAGACTTGGGTATTTTTATTTTATGTTAAAAGCTAATAAACTAAAAAAATTATTTTATACCACCTAAAACAAAAACTAAAATATTAATTTGATTAGAAAAAAATAGTTTATGCAACTCGTAGAAAAATCACAATTTCGTACGATCATGGTCTTTTTCTCTGGACGAGGCCTTAGCCAAGTTCAGCAACCACCGAGAAATCGTTTTTCATACATATTACACAATATTTAATTTTATTTTGGTATTTGGTTGATTTTTGGCTTTGCCCCTCCAAAAAAAATCTAAGTTTTAAAAGCAAATCTTCTATTTGTATTTTTAGTAAATTTAAATAAATTTTATAGAACAATTCCAAACCTTGAATAATAGTCTACGTTTTTTTTCTTAAAAACATTGTCTTTAAAATTTCTTACATTTTAATTTTTTTATGCAAGACTGCATGCTTCTAATAATTAAAAGAGATTATTTTCAAGTGTGTTATTTACTAATAAAATTTGATCAAATTATAGAAGAAAATAAAGATTGGGGATTTGTTTCTTTAAAGTTCACGCCAAAACAACAATTTTTATTTTTTTTTAATTCCCGACTAAGAATTTTACTTTTCGAGGCCAATGGCAACTTGAATATATTTGGTATGGTTCCCATCTCTCAGTTCTTAGATTAGGTCATTTAATTTATCTCAGTACAAACGGATTTGTGACTTTCAATATTATGAGTACTGGCAATTGCCTTGCAGCAACGCCATAAACAAAGCAGTATCCAATATTATGAGTATTTATGTGTCCACAGAGTTCTATTCACCAAGACTAAATACAACTTTTTAACACAGACTGTCCACGGATGGGGTTATAAGAGGACAAATGGACCAAAAATTGTATTTTTGAACAAAAGTCATTTCTCATAAACATTTTTGCTTGTGAAAAGAATACTATTTTTAAGAAGAGAAAATGTTAATTTTGTGTACATAAAGGATTCGCAAAAACTTAAAAAACATATTTTAAAAACTACTTTTATTTATAATTTTTAAAGCAAAGTGTCATTAGGAAAATTTGTTTAAAATTTCGTTTCATAAAACTTTTTGATACCACCGTAACATTAATAATGTTATTGAAAATGCTATTCTTACTAAATTTTCTAAATGACATTTTACTTTAAAATAAAAAACTATTGGTGAAAAATCATATTTTATAAGTTTTTGCAAACCGTGTATTTAAAATTAACATTTTCTCTTCGTAAATTCTTCTCTTTAAAAAATGAAGAATTACATTTTTTTAAATTAAATTTTTGGTCCATTTATTTTCCTGTTAACCTCGTCCGTGGACAGTCTGTATATCTTTTTTTTACTATTAGGCGTGCCGAAAAACCAAAAAAGGACGTTTTCTTATTTCCTATTTAATACAGGGTTATACTTCCCCACTAAATTTTACTTTATTTTTAAAACCCTCAAAGCCTGAACCAATTTTGTTTTATTTGATCATCAAGTAATTTAATAAACAGTCCGCATTACAACGCGTCCGCAAAAGCATAACCGACACAAAAATAATAAAGGCATAATAAAACAAATAATAAATAAACTGAATTATAAACAGTAACACGACCAATAAAATTACGCAATTTACTTATTAAATGTAATTAAATTTGTGATAAATTACCCCCTTCTTAAAGTAAACTGTTTTTATTTTCAAATGGTATCTTTAAAGCCATAACTATAATAATATTACAACAAAAATATTTAAAAAACTACTGCGGAAATGCATGCATTTAATAAACTCTAGGCACGACACTGGCTCCAGCTTTCAATATTATCGACTCACGCGAAGACGTGCGATGGAGAAAAAAAACATCATCGCACAATAACTATGCATTTTCTGGCTTGTTTTTGGCGTGTTCCAACAATATACTACTTATCTGAACTATATAGTGTAATTTTATTTATTTTATACTGTCTAGTAAATCCACTTACCCTGTATTAATTTGGGGCCGGTAAATTGCACATTACGGTACCTGGTACCGTAATGTGTTGCCTAGCGACGCTGTCATGTATCCTTATAAATGTCCACGTGATCATTGTTGTTATGTCTTGATTAATGTCATTTTTGGATGCCATAATGAAATTAAATCTTTAAGTACTCATATATTAAGCGATTTTCATCTGATATTAGGATATACATATAGGAATTTCTACTTGTACTACAAAACAGACTTCTTGTTACATTTTTTAAAGTATTCTGTTTTACTAAATTTGGTAATTTTTATTTAATTTAGTCCTATCTAGCGTTACCTATTTAATACCGTTTAGAAGCTACAACTAATATATTATTTTTTTATCAATTTGACAGTGACAAGCAAAGAAAAATCATATTTACCTATGATATGGAAAACAAGGGTGTTACCTACGTAATTTAAGTGAAATTATTTAAAACTAACAACATGTTCTTTAAAAATTTTATAAATATTTTTTATTCATTAGTTTTCATAAAGACAGTATGAAATAAAATATCATACGATACACGTCCGTTAGGTGTTATTACAGTACTCGTTTATATTTAAAACGTAAACATCTCGTACTGTTATAAGTTTCTCTCTCTCTCTCTCTCTCTTTCTATTTTTTTCTCGGTTTTGGTCCCTTCAGGTCCAATCCACCACTCTCCCCCTTCCGGACTATGCTTTCCAGGGCTTCGTCGGCGGAAAATCTGGATAATCGAGCTCGTAGCTCCCCGAAATTTCTAAAAGAAAACAAAAATAATTCTACAATCGATGCAATGCATAAATTGTCGGCTGTCAAACCAAGACCTGCTACTGGTGTTACGTATAACCTTCACTTTCACTACTGACAGTTCCCATGGCGCTCCCATCTATTTCCCGCCATTTGAGAAATACCTCGGGCTCACCACCAAACAGGATACCATCAGCTTATAGGAATCTTCGCTCACAGCGCTTAGATCCAGAAGAAAGATGCCGTCAATTTGGCGTGAATCTTTTCTTGATCCCCGAAGGTAAAAACGTTCATACGGCACCTCTAACCGCCACTTCGGGAAGAACTTTGTAGTCCTCTACGCACAAAGAGTCACTGTAATAAGTCACCTACCGGACTTATAACGTAAAATACTATTCTCTGTCTCTTACGCCTTTCAAATACACTGTATGGGATGCGTACGGGGATCGATCTGACAAATATAAGGTATTTTTAAATATAGTTATAACGATGTTCTTTCCATTATGTATCTATCCAAAAATACTTTAGCATTAATAACATTGCCAAATTTAAATAAAATGAGGTAAGGATATTTAAAGAATTAAAAAATAAACATTTTTTTTCCAAATTTAACACCCTGTATCTTAAGAACGAGAAATTTGTGGACCCATGTTTATATAAACTAGAATTTGCCACACTAAATTTTCCAAACAACATTTTGTAAGATCCTGTATATTTTCTACACACTAATCCATACCTCGAAACTAGGACTACCGGCAAAGAGACTTTTTATATTATTTTTTCATTTTTGGATTAACAAAACCCCAAAAAGATACGTTTCCTTATTAAATATAGAGATATACTCTACCCACTGAAAGTTACTTTATTTTTAAAACCCTCAAAGCCTGAACCAATTTTGTTTTATTTGATCATCAAGTAATTTAATAAACAGTCCGCATTCCAACGCGTCCGCAAAAAGCATAACCGACGCAAAAGAATAAAGGCATAATAAAAAGGAAAAAAAGTGAACTGAATTACGAGCGGTAACACGACCAATAAAAGTACGCAATTTGGCTTTTATGGCTCTTAATAGAATAACACTGGGCTTTTTAATAAAGTCGGCGATGGCTGTACTTGTCACCAAAATTTATCGGCGCCTTTCTATAATTTAGGAAAACTTGGCAGCCAAATTTTTATGGACTTTAAACACAGCAGGAAAATTGGTCTCTGTCAGAGAAATAGAATTGCATAATTTTAGGGTGACTTTTACGGCATTTTTTAGAGGTCATTTTTCATGTAACTAAAATAAAAAGTATATCTATTGATATACAATGTATTTTTACTCACGTTCAGAAAAGTTTACTTTTCCGCTCTCATTTTAGCTGTAGCTGGATAACCATGGGTTTTTTAAAAAAGTAAATACTGGAACATATACAGGTCGGATAAGACCATAGTATAAAATTTTTTTAGTCTATACAGGGTGTCTCAAAAAGTGTGTAGTATCAAAGTTATATTTTTTAAATAGAACACCCTTCTTCTACTTTAAAAAATAACTCAAGTTTGTTTATAGTACTAAGTGTCTAATTTTATTCGTTTTTGTGATATTTGATTTTTTGAAAAATGCAGAGGTCAAATTAAATTGATTTGACTTTAACACTTTTAACACTTTAAACTTTAAAATGTGTAACAAGATTAAAAAAAGTCTGCCATATCATACGTAGGTCAAATCAAGATTAAATATTGTACCGGGTGATCAAAAAATAATTTCAATTTTTCAGAAAATCAAATAGCCCTATCTCTCTTATTTTAAAGGGAACACCCTGTATTTTTTATGTCACATGATAACAAATGAAATACTCTTTCAAATGGTTAGGTTGCCTATACCTATCTTTTGTGCTTTTTAGTAAAATCTGTTTTTACAAATTTTTAGTCCAAATGTTTATTTAAATTAAAGTTGGCTGTGACATAGCAGCCATTAATATTTTTCTTAAGAAAATAACAACGACCATTTATTGATTACTAGTGTTTTAGTCACTTTAAAAGAAATTACAATGATTTTAAATAAAAACCCTTCTTCTACAACAACAAGATGATATAATACTGGTAGGATGTGAAAGAGTGGTTTAATTTGGTCTAGAGTTAATCCTGAAAAATATTCCAGGAGAAACCATCTGATAACCTTAATAGTTGCTTTAAAAAATTTGACACAGTAATTATGGATAATGGAAGAAACGAGTTATAGGACACAGAATGTCGTCATAACTGACCAGAGGCGTTATTAGGATTGTTTAAAAACACAAGTTTTATCATTACCACATTCAGCTGAAATAAGTGTTATTGGGAGTAGCATTATAAGCAACTAATGATTTTTTTTTGTGAATTTAAAAAATAGTGGCAGATAATACAATTTTTTTAATTTTGTGCTTTTTTCCAACAAATTTACATTTTGCAATAACGGCTTAGTAAATAGCTATATCACAGCCTACTTACATTTGAATAGACATTTGGAATAAAAATATGTTAAAACGGAATTTACTTAAAAGTTTACTTAAAAGATAGGTATAGGCAACCTATACACCATTTGAAAGAGCATTTGGTTTGTCATGATGTGGTGTAAAAAAATACAGGGTGTTCCATTTAAAATAAGAGAGATATTGCTATTTGACTTTCTAAAAATTGAAATTATTTTTGATCACCCTGTATAATCTATGATCTTGATATGACCTACGTATGATAAGGCAGACTTTTCCTAGTCTTGTAACACATTTTAAAGTTTAAGGAGTTTATATTGTTAAAATAAAATTAATTTAATTGCACCCTGCATTTTTCAAAAAATCAAAAATCACGAAAACGAATAAAATTGGACACTTAGTACTATTAACAAACTTAAATTTTTTTTATGCAGAATCTAAAACCGTCATAAAATATAGGGTGTTCCATTTAAAAAAATATAACTTTTGATACGTCACACTTTTTTGAGACATCCTGTATAGAGTAAAATAATTTTATACTGTGGCCTTATCCGACCTGTATATGTTTTAGTATTTACCTTTGTTAAAAACCCCATGGTTATCCAGCTACAGACCGTGTCGAATATGGTGGGCCACCATATATATATTAGCGAGTCGCAAAGAAGGATTTTCATGAACTTCATGTTAAAAAGAAAATTTTGCCCTGGCCAAACCAACTTAAATAGTGGTTCCGAAGACGCAAATATTTCCATAACAAAAATACTCAAATACTTTAATTAGCTTTTTAACCTGCAAAATGCCACAATTTGTACATTTACCATCAATATCAATCAATACAAGTAGGGAATTAGGTGGCATTGTGGTAAAATTAAAAAAAAATAAAAAATAAACTATTGCTTTTATTTTTTCTTACGCTTGACGCTCGTAGAAAAATAGCGTTCTTAACACGTGCCGAAAGTCCCTTTTCCGCACTTGTCGAAAGCTTAACCAAACTCCGCTACGCGTCGTTCGGTCAACTGCAGTCTTGTGCGGAAAAGTGGCATTTTCAGCCGTAGCGCAGTAAGGAGATATATTATTATTATTTAAGGGTCGTTTATTCAGAAAGGAACCAGTGCACTTGAAACTATAAAAAAGCAAATGCAAAAACATTTAAGATAAAACTCTGAAAACTAAGATTTTTAAAGTGTTTAATTATAACTTATTGTGACAGCATCTCTTGCACAATTTTTATATTTGAAAAATTACATTATAAAATTAAATTTCTCTATATTTTTAATATATCCCAATATTTTACAACTTATTTTGTAACCTAGCAAAAAATTTACTCAAGAAACCCAAAGCTGTCAGGCATCATTTATCAAACAGGAGTTTCCGTGCAACAAAAAAGCAAGGTGTATTTATTAGAAGAACACCTTAGAATAAAAACAAAGCCACAGTCATTAATCTAAAGGTTTAGAGAAGAAATAAATTGTTTTATGTTCTGGCCAGGATATGATGCTTTAATAAAAATATATTTGACTGATCGCTACAAGTCTTAAGGAAAAGATCCCGTAGAAAGCCTATAATCCTTTTTTGCAGCATAGGTCATAAACGCACATTATAGGTCCAAAAAATATATTGGAAATAAAAATAAACAGAAAACTTTACGTTTTTATTGAGCAATCCTACTATTAGAACATTTATTCCGTTTATGTTTAAAACCAACTTTAAAGAAATGAAGTTATATCATCAGTTGTGGGCCGATTTTAAAAATTTTATTTTTACCTAAAAGAGTGCACTTTCGCTGTCAGAATTTAATATGGGATCCCAGGGATTTGAAAAAAACCTCAAATTTGAAAGGCCAGAGCTTGCAATTTTATTATTATGCCAACAGTTGTCTTGTCAATAATTAGATCATATACCTACTAGAGGCAGCTCTGCGCGAACAGCACAAAGCTAGCTTCAGAGGGCAATATTATATTGACAATATAGACAATAAAATTTGCCGGTTACTATATTAAAAAGGTGTTGATACTATTAAAAGGTATGTAAGGTATATTGAAATATTATTAAAAAAACTTAATTTTCGCGAAAAAGCTCTTTTGGTGAGTTCTGATCAGATCTTCGTCCATACGGTTTGTTGCTTCTTTTGTTTCTATTTCCTTCAGATCAAAACAGACGCGATTAGAAGTCGTAGATCCATCTTTCCCGATAGGATAATTAAAAGTGACCGTTTTTTGCTTTTTTTAATGTTTATTTTTTTCCGCGCACCACTTAATAAATTCATTTAATACAGCCCCTATAAGATAAAGCATTAGATAATGCCTACATTAAAATTAAATAACTTTATTTTCTAAGTAATAACCAATTGTTTATTACTTGTTTTTGCTGTATTTCTTGAAATTCTAAATTTTGTTTTTTAGAATCAAAAATTTAATCACTGAACAATGACGAAATAAAATTGCATATTAAAAAGTAATTTTTAATTCTAAACATTTTTTATTTTTACCAAATTTTAATATTAACAAAAATAAAGGTAGTTTACTTTTAAGCAAAAATTAAAATTTTGGCCAAACTTTGTAGTTAACTGATACAATTTGATATTTGATAATTGCTTCTTAGGTTTGGAACCATGTGAAATAACTTTTTTTTTTGTAAAATGATTAACAAAAAGTTTTTCATATGATGCCAATAAACGTGAACACACTGTATGTATAAAAAAAATTAAAGTAAAATTAAAAAAAAGTAACGATAAAATGTATTAACTTAATAACCATCAAAAAGGCTTCTTCAAAAATTAAAAAAACAACATTTTACCCACCAGACTCTAACAATTAAAAATTATAAAGAACAAAGTAGCTCACACCATGTTTAAAATTTAAATTCATAAAACTTTTAAACCAAGAAGACTTTCCGACTTTTAAAATATTACGCCAATTAGTATAAAGATTTTAATCTTATTTTTTGTCTTCCAGAAATTCCCAACAGTAAATGCCTAATTTGAAAGAGAATGAAAGTCAAGAAGGGTGACAAATAAATTAAAAAAAAAAATAATATTTTTTTATTATTGCGTTATAAAAATGCAAATTAATTATAGTAAAAAAAAATATAATATTAAAGCTAACAAACCAAAATAGAAGGGAGCATTACTTACGTTGAGTGTTTCCAGATTTAGAGCATTTATTTTAAGAGCTCCTAAAAAGAAGTTAATTTATTAAAAATGTGTATAAAAAAAAGTTGCCGAATAGGGTGGTTATTTAACAAATAAAAAATAATAACATTTTTGACCATTCCGTAAAATTGTTTGTTAACGATTGACTGATATTAAAACATTTCAGAACACATGAAGTGATCACAGTAAAAATATATAAAAATGGTTTTTGAGATATTGGCACAAAATTTTTACAATTTGGAATCACCCTGTAGAATAACTTTTTTTGAAATATTAAACATGATGAAAAAAACAGGTATTGTTAGTTTTATCTGTGCTCACAGTTAAGATTTTTTAAACATCTGATTAATGAATCTTTAAAACTAAAATTAAAATTCTAAAATTTAAATTTCTTAAGATGTGACAATCAAATATCTGATCCAGTAGAACGACTTAGACGAATGTCAAATGCCGCAATTTTAAAATCGGATGGGTATGGGTAGTTCTATATTTTTGAATTATCGTTGACTTCCGGGACACCCTATATGTATAAATAATCTTCGGTAAATTAACATTTTTGTGCGAGTTTTATATGCAGGTAAGATAAATGAATTTTGAGAACACTTTGTATATTAGCAAACAAACCATGATGCCATTCAAAGAAGGGCTATTCGTCTTATTAATGATCCTTTACTTACTCAAAGACTTCCTTTTCTTGCCCATCGTCGAGCTGTGGGAGATCTATCGCTCTTCTATAGATACTTTTACGGCTTCTGCTCCGACGAATTATCCAGTATAGTACCTCCTCTTGCAGCTCCCAACTGAGAAACTCGTGGTGCCGCACGTATGCAATTGGACAGGCCCCGAACTTCCCATTTCGTTTGTTCTTTTATCCCTAGAGTTTCTAGACTGTGAAACCTACTGCCAGCGGAGGTCTTTCCTTCCCCTCCCAAATCTTCAAGTTTTTAAGTCCCGTGTTAACAAACTTCCTCTTACCCTGCTTAAGACACCCACGGTACGTTAGTATTTAGGCTTTCAGCCTGCGTGGATTGTCCAAAGACAAAAAAAAAAAACCGGCGTCGTTGGATCATTTCTTATCAAGGCAGTTACGGCTGTTATAAATATTATTTACCAATCTAATTATTGTCTTTTGAAAAATTAAGACATTTTACCGGCAAAGAATAAACTTAAACATTTAACTGGGCACACTTCGAGCCTACCTGTTTTCAAAAATATATACTTTGTCTATGTTTGGACCAGCAGTTGTCGCAAAAAACGACTCTAAATCCTGGAAAAGTCACACGCTCTGACTCATAGATAAATTAACTTGTCTATGAATCAGAGCGCCTGACTTTTCCAGGATTCAGAGTTATTTTCTGCGATAACTGGTGGTCCAAACATGGACAAAGTATATATTTTTAAAAACAGGAAAATAAATCCTTTCCCACGAATTTAAAATATACATGGTGTTCCATTTAAAATAACAAGTTCGATGCTAATTTTTTTACTTTCCGATTAAGATTTGTTTATTTTTTTAGCAAATCCTGGCGGTTCTTATAAAACCCTACAACTTTTGTATTTAAAATATTTTTCTATCTCAAACAATAAAGCGTGTAGACCCCGTTCAAAATATAAACGAACACCCTGTACGCATACATTCGTGTTTGAAGTGCGACAACGGTACAGAGACGAGCATACGTTTATGGTCAATGGTCAAAAAACTTCCCTTGTGGATTATCCCACCAGGTCAAAGAGTGCCATAATACAGCTCTCTAAGACAAGTTCCCAAAAGCCTGAATCCTACCGAAAATTATTTCACAGACAAAAAATAAAATATTTTCTTACCTGACAGGAAGCTCTTTTTTAAAGTATAATTATAAAGTACAGGACGTTTTTCAACCTTGTCCACAAATCTAACATTAAACAAATCTATCTTTGGTACAAACATTTCTTGACGTAACAATAATTTTCCCGTGTAAAAACCAGACACAATCACAATATGAATAACACACTGTAAACAAAATACAAAAAGGTTATGTACTGCATTTGTTTATTAAAGGATGCAGATTGCTAAGAATGGACACGCTAATGTGCTTACGTACTGTCGATGCCTGTAAAAATCGCGTTCTTGTCGCTGTTTTAAGGACCTATGTGCGAGGAGCCTAAGACTCATACTTTTATTTACGTAGGAACGCACTGTCAGTTCAGTATACACACGATCGCACTTACGCGTGAGCTGCCGTTCAGTTCAGGTAGATTCAAAGTCCTGACTGACCATGTGTATGCCATTAATAATAATATTCGTGAGGTGTCGAAGCTGCAGCCAAAATAGAAAAATGTTTTGACAACTAGTACGAACTTATTTAGAAGTGTATAGATTGTACAGAATATTTATTAAAAAAAAATAATACAATCATTTTTAGTTACAAATCACTCTTTTTTTTTTGTTAGTAGGTTCAAAATTTAATTAGTGCCTTTGTATTCGGAGCGCACCATCAATTATAATCAAATTTGACTAATGAGCGATTGATAGTCAATAAGGTAGTGATTTCACGCCCAAAATATCAATTAAGGCTTTTGAGTGAGAGATGAAATCAGAACATTTGCATGTTCAACAGGCTGGTAATAGGTAAAAATGTTACATTTAATTAAAATATCATTAGTTTAAAGGAATAAGGCACTAGGTATACTTTTGCTGATAGATTTATTAAATTAAGTTATCTAAGTAAATAACAGTAAAAAACAATGGCACCAAAAAACAGTTTAATGTGCACCGGACGCAACCTACCTAGGGTATATTTTTTAACCCTCTGGATCCGAAATTTAAGTCAGTTTAGGCCGTACACCTACCAATTTCGAGTAAACTGTAAATAATAATAGTTTTAAAAAACTAAAAAAACACGCTTTTATATGCAACCGAACTAAAAATTAGAAAATAATTTTTCATTACAAAGAGTTTGTATAAAAGGTCAAACAATGAATCATAATTATATACCTCAAAATAGAATTATAATAAAATTTAAGATAATAACAGAATAATTCACTTCAGAGTAAAAAGCGTGGAGTGCATTTTACTATTTTTTCATAACTTTTCCCTCATAGATATTTACAAATGAAATAATTATATTTTAATATATTAAGCACCCCACGCTTTTATTCTGTGAAGTGAATTATTCTGTTATTATCTTAAATTTTATTATAATTCTATTTTTGAGGTATATAATTATGATTCATTGTTTGACCTTTTATTACTGTAATACAAACTCTTTGTAATGAAAAATTATTTTCTAATTTTTAGTTCGGTTGCATATAAAAGCGTGTTTGTTTTTAAACTATTATTTATTTTTCATTTTTAGTTCGATATATCAATTAGTTTTTCTGCGGACATGTGATATTGAAATGTTTCACGAACTATTTCGTAATCTAATCATTTCATTTAAAGCTTCACTGTTGCATGGGGTTTCAGAACGCAACTACTCCGAACAAGTTTCTGTCAGCCTTATGCCGAGAGTATGTCCGAAACTGCACGCATGCGCAGATCGCGCATTAGCTCTTTTTCTGTTACTCTCCTACAGAAAATCTATAAAGGATTTTATTTATCCTGGCAATCTTAATCAGTAAACGGGATACTGTTTGCAGATTATTGCATTGTCATGGGTCCTTGATATGTGTGCAAAGTTTCAAAGAAATCGAATTGCTGGAAGTTGGTGAATATTAAGCTTAAAGATTCCGTTACATACATACATACATACAACCCAAGCTAATAAAAGCGTGTTAAAAACGTAAACAATGGTGCAAACTTTTTCTATTTCTTACCGTTTTTTGCAATTTATTCAAAATTAAAGGGTGTATGGCCTAAACTAATCTACAATGCGAATTCAGCGGGTCGAAAAACATGCCTGTAGATAGGTCGCGTAGCTGTACAAAAAATCTTTTTTTGTGCACCGCACCAGTGCACCGGCCCATATGTAAAAAAAGTTTTCTGTACACCACACGTGACCTGTCTAGCGGTATGTTTTTGACCCGCTGAATCCAAATTTCAAATTAGTTTAGGCCGTACACCTTTCAGCTTTGAGTAAATTGCAAGAAACCGTTAAAAATACCGAAAATGTTTCACCATTTTTTACGGTTTTTGCAATTTACTTGAAATTAGGAAGTGTACGGCCTAAACTGACTTGAAATTCGGATTTAGAGGGTCAAAAAACATACCCGTAGATAGGTCGCGTCCGGTACACATCAAACTTTTTTCGTGTGCCAGTGAAATTATTGCAAAAAGAACTTATGACGTCTATAAAGCTCAAGCAAAACATTAAACACAAAAGGAGGTTTTCCTGACTAATTTTGTAATAAATTCATGTGTCCAAAACCATGATATACAGTGTGTCCAAGATAAGGATCCTAAGCATGGGAATCTCAGTACCTATTGGAGATACAGCTCAGGTTAAATTAGGAAAAAGTTGTGTTTTTTAAAGCTTATTTCGTTGTCGTTTAGAAACTTAAAAAATTTTCATGGCCTGCTGAGATATTTGGCAAAAACGAAACTTTGACTATATCGATTTTAATTTTTTCTGACTTTATTTGAAGAGATATTGAAAAACTAATAACACTTTTTCATTGACACTTTTCAGCTACTACATGATGGTATTTTTAGATTTTATACCCGACGTTTCGTTTTCAAGAAACCATTATCAACTTTATTTTTTATATGGCTCGAAAAAAAATGTACCTTCTGTATCTGATCCTATTTTTTATTACAAATTTAACGATGTATCACATGTCATATTTTAATTTTTAGTTAAAAGAAAAATTGCATTTTTCTATTCTTTTAAGTAGGCCTTGCAAACAAATGCTTGGACGTTAATACCTGTTACCGTATCTGTAACATAATTTAATATCATTATAAAATAGTATTTGTCCTTATTACCCTGTTTGTCGAGTTGTTGGTTTTAGAGCAATTGTTCTTATTGTTACTGTTGTCTCTATTATTGTTTATTGTTGAATAGCTAATGATCTTATTGTATTATTACAGTCGAATATGCAGGATGGCCATTATAGCCATGAAGATAAGTTTGACATGCTACATTTTATGCTGCAAAAATAAATGAAGGTATCATTTTTGCAGTTATGAATTATGGTAAATACATGGACCTGCTATTTTAGTTCCTGGTTAATTCCACACCACATATTAAACCAAAACGTTCTTGATGTTTCGATATTTTCTTAACACGCAAATTTTGTTGAGCCTAGTAATGCGTATTGCGTATTAAGACAACAGTAACAATAAGAACAATTGCTTTAAAAACAACAACTTGACAAACAGGGTAATAACGACAAATACTATTTTATAATGATAATTAATTATGTTACAGATACGGTAACAGGTATTAATTAACGTCCAAGCATTTGTTTGCAAGGCCTACTTAAAAATAACTTAAAAAAAAATAGAAAAATGCAATTTTTCTTTTAACTATAAATTAAAATATAACATGTGATAAATCGTTAAATTTGTAATACAAAATGGGATCAGATACAGTGTGTACTTTTTTTCGAGCCATATAAAAATAAAGTTGATGATGGGTTCTTGAAAACGAAACGTCGGGTATAAAATCTAAAAATACCATCATGTAGTAGCTAAAAAGTGCCAATAAAAAAGTGTTATTAGTTTTTTTATATCTCTTCAAAGAAAGACAGAAAAAATAAAATTGAAATAGTCAAATTTTCGTTTATGCCAAATATCTCAGCAGGCCATGAAAATTTTTCAAGTTTCTAAACGTCATGTAAATAAGCTTTAAAAAACACAACTCTCCTAATTTAACCTAAGCTGTATCTCCAATAGGTACTGAGATTCCCATGCTTAGGATCCTTATCTTGGACACACTGTATACAGGGTGTTCAACTATATTTTGACCCTTTTGCAGGAAAAAATGCGGCAAGCTTTTGGATATTTACAATATTAAAGAAAGTTATAAAAAACTATTTTGTAAATATTGTATAGAAGTAAATTTTCATTATAAAGTCATACTCTTACATGCTATGCAGTTAAGTTTTAGATACCAATAAATCCATTAATTTATTAAAAACATATTAGAATCCATAGTTTTCAATACCATAAAAAAACTAATGTAATAAGTTTATTAATCAAAAATTACTTAGCAACAAAACTTTTGAAATAAAGGTTGGGCTTATTAAAAGCTAATTAATAACCTTAGATTCTTGTAAGCTAAAAAATAAATTATTGAATAACAATTAAAATAACGATCGATATAGTTAAAAGTGGGTGGCAAAATATTAATAAAAACCCTGTACCTAAATTAAGTTAATTATTATAATTTTTGTCATATACCGTTCAGTAATAGCTATTTACGTTACTAGACCGGAAAATGGTATTTTACGGGTCGACGAAAAAACATTTACAGGGCGAGCCGTAGGCGAGTCCTGTAGTTTTGGGAGACCCGTAAGTATTTCCGGTCGAGTATCGTAGATATTTTTTATTTGACCGGAAAAAAAACTGTGTAAATTTTTAGTGTTATATTTAAACGACAATAAGGGAGGCTGCTTCAATTATTTCATCTGGATTTTCCATGTCTGACTCCATTTTGGCAAAATGATGCTTTCTTTACTTTACAATATCTTGAACTGTCAAATAGTAACAATTGAACTCTGACAATTTTTGTCATTGCTAACAGGATTTTTTGATATCAGGGACCGGAAAGTAAATGAGAGACCGGAAAGTAAACTAGGGACCGGAAAGTAAATTAGTCCTGTAAAATAGCATTTTTTGCTTAAAAAATTGAGTGGAAAATTCAATTTTCCGGTCAATTAAAAAAAAATCATATAATGCAATATTTTTGAGGACACATACACAGTTAAGTCAATGGTTTATGAGAAACTTTTCCATTTATTATTTAATAATTTTAAAAACAATAGCTAATAAATACACATAAAATAAACTACATTTCTTAAAGCTTAAATTGAATCAAGATGGTTTATGAAAATTTCTGTACGTAACCCAATTCTCTAATTTTATTGCAATTTCGAAGAAACAATACCAAGAGATATGTGAGACGTGCACAAGTGCAACTGAATATTCTGCTGTTGAATAAAACAATATTGTACATCTGGTAAACCACAAGTGTTCAATATAAAATTTAATATTGATAGACACACACTCGGTTACAGTAAGTTTATTTCTCAATCTTTATTTTTCATAATAATAATTTTTATAAATAATTTAATAAAAATGGTTTTATTTTTTAAAAACATAACGACTAAAAAAAATAAATGCACCAAAATAAAAAATTAAAGTCCGTAAATTCTATATGTTATTAAATTATAAAAAGCTTTTTGTACGACCGGGAGTAAAAGTGTAATTTTACGCCTTCAAATGCTAGGGCAAAAAAGTATCAAAAACGCCCGCATTTATAAATGAGGGCGTAAAGTAGCATTTTTACGCCCTAGGGCAAAAAAGTATCAAGAACGCCCGCACTTATAAATTTATAAAACAATAATTAAATTAAATAATGCCCCATTTTTTTGGTAAAATAACAGCTATGTAAATTAAACATATGTTAAAAGTATACTGATTACAATTTGAAACCATTTAAAGCTGGGAAATTTTGTCCTAACTACAGACAATGCTTGTATATTAATTTCAGTTGTACAAAAAATATTGTTTGCACCTCTGGCGTAAAGCACTTTTACGCCCACAGCTGATTTTTGCCCTCGCGGGCTTCGAGCAACAACTTTTAGCCGCGGGCGTAAAAGTGCAATTTTACGCCCGTGGTACAAAAGCAACTATTTGTTTATTTAGTTATTATTTATTATATTTTACGGACTGTTCACGAATGGGATTTACAAGGGGACAAATAAATCAAAAATATAATTTACGAAGAAAAATGTTGCTTTTGTATACATGGTTCAAACATCTTCCACTACACAATTTTTCAGCTGTCTACAAATGTTAATAAAACCTTTTAAAATTTTAAATTAAGTTTTTTTTTTTTTAATGAAAGCCGTCAAGACAAGCTGTTTGCGCAGAGCGGAAAATGCTGCCTCTAGAAGGTATATGATCTAAGTACTTAACAGCGACAATGCTGCCGGTAGTAGGTATATGATCTAAGTACTCAGGGCTTTGTAAACCTAAATACTGACAAGGTGGTATAAATAATAAAGGCGAATAATAAAATAAATATTGATTGATTTTTCCATTATCATATTCTGACTTGGTTTCAATGGGTTTACTGCGAAAGGGCACTTTTTCGATTTAAAAAAATCTACTGTCGTTGAACTTATAACCCCCTCCTTTTTTTGAGTCCTTTAATAACTAACCTACCACTTTTTTAAAGTCAACTAATATCCTCCTTATTTTCTTAAAATCCGCTAAAAAAGTTAGAGACCTTTAACTGGCAATTGACTTTCATTTGTTATTTTTTTAAGGTTTTTCTTAGAAAAGAATACAAAAAATGTAAAGTTTATGCCTGGCTATAAACCGACAGAAAAATAGTTTTACGGGTAATCAGTAAATGAGTTTTGTCATACTTCTGACACACCCTGTATAGAAAAGTACACTTTGTTGTGTTTGTTTGATTTTTTCTTATTTTTAAAATTATTTTTCGGCTTATTAGGTTAAGTAACCTTTAAAAGTTAGAAGTCTGTAATAAAATTTTGCTTAATTCTTATTTAAGTGTTCTCGGCCTGCTTAGTATATGATATCTAATCTTGGTGATTGGTAAAAGTAGGCATATAATAATTTCTGAAAAAATATTTTTATTCAGAAATAAGAATATTGCTGTCACGAAAATTGTGTGAAAAGTCTCTAAAACGCGGTTTTCTATGACAAAGCCAACAAAAGAAAACGAGCAACGGAAAACACGAATTTACATAAGAAAGCTAACCTTAAAGCATTCGGATTTTACTATTTTCTGTTAAGGAAATGTAAAAAAGAACTTTTTATTCCATGGGCTTTATTTTTGATGTTGTTTTTTTACCAAAGACTATTTTCGGCCAATAAGGGCACCTTTTCGTAGAATATTACATTATAAATTATAAAATGATATAAAATCGTATTGCACATGTTCTATACGATTCATATTAAAAAAACTAGAATGTTGTAACTTTCAAAATTGCAAAATATTATTTATAAAAGATACTATGGCATTTGGTTTGTGTCTCAGCTGGAAAAAAATTAAACACAAGGCATTAAATTTTAGAACATATAATAGAAATCATTGTTAAAAACCTAAATAAACTAAAAAATGGTCTAACACTCAGGATTCTAGATAATTTTATATGTTATATTAAAATTTACATACAACAAACCCGACTTTGTGTATTTTCTTCATTGCAAACTGTTTAACAAAATTTATGATTACAGCCACTAAATCAGTTAAAACAAGTTGCAAACCTACTAACTGCAGCAACAACAAGCCCATTATGATAAACAAATGTCAAAGTGCCTTAAAAGGGTTTAAAAGTTATCCGATATAGGCGCTGAACATAAATTTTCTATAAGTAATCTTTCCTAAAAATATACAGTGTGGACCCAAAGTCGGTATCCTTCTTCGGAACCGTTCGGTATATTCTAATAAAATTTTAAAGCCATGAACAAGATCTGCATTAAATAATAATGACAACTTTATGTGTCAATGTGACAGCCGACAGCCATATTGGGAAAAAGAACTAAATGGTAAATTCTCGGCTGTCTGGCTAGCGGTAGCAGCTGCGTTTGTAAGATTGACATTTAGAGCTGTTACCTTGACATTTAAAGTAGTCACTAATATGTAAAAAAATGTACACCTTGGTCATATATTACCCTTCTAAGTTTCATCAAAATATACCGAAAAGTTCAGAAGTCATAAGGGGAACGACGGTATAATTAGCAATGATAAAAGGGTCTAGCCATCAAATAAAATATAGTTTGGTAAACCTATCTAAAGACAAGAAATTAAAAATAAGGTTTTCTTAAATGTTTTTAAAACTGTGGATTATTACCTGTACAGGTAGGATACGAACTAATACACGCAACCACTACCGCCAGCCAGACAGCCCAGGGTCTATCCAGAAGAGGAAGGAGAACAACATACTAAAAAATCAGCTGACTCTATTTTTTTTAAACGTTGCTACCTGCTATACTAAAAGAAGAACTTGTGGCACATTACTTTAATCTGTCCGCTGATTACTTTATAGCTCTAAAAAAATAAAGTAAATACCCTGACCTTCTACAAAATGGTGGTACTTTAATCAACTATTAACATGAATACTTGATTTGAATGGCCATATTTTCCGAAAGTAATAAAGTTAGACATAATTAATGTGACATTTTCTTAAAGAACTATTAATTAACTCTTTAATGGTGATATTTTTTAAAAATAAAACACCAAACATTATAAAAATCCACACTTAATAAATTTGTTACTTTCTAGACCTACTTTATAAATTACCAAACAAGTTAATTTATTTTCTCTTTAAAGTGCACTTTTGGTGTCTAAACAGTTTCCACCAATGGTAATACTTCAACTTGTCACCTGCATTAACAGTTAACTAAAAAATCGTTGCATACAAAGCTGCTAACTTGAAAGGAAATGCAAAGAAGCTGAAATAAATTTCGTTGCCGTAACTTTACGCGAAAATGTTTACTCAGATAAACTTCTAAAGTGTCGGCGATTTTTTATGGTCGGCGTATCGAGCACTTGGAATTACTGTTAAATTTACGTTCAGAAAGTTACGGGTGTTAAGTTTTAGTGCATTTGTCAAGTAGACGATAAAACGAAAAAGCTCTAGCTTTCGATATTTAAAGAAACTGCTTTTTATTAAGAGAGTTTTTAGAATTTGTTTCGGACCGTTTATCTTAGGACGATCGTAACATTAAGCCTACAAATGCGATAAGTTTTATATAGGTGAAACTTGTAGACCATTAACTAAACGCATAAAAGAACACAGATCATACATTAAAAATACAGAATTTCATAAATCAAAAATCTGCCAACACGCATTTGATAACAATCATAATATAATAAACTGGGTTGCTGGGAGTATTTTAGTAACGGAAACTTGTTCTAAAAAACGCAAAATCAAAGAAAGTGCGTATATATTATTAAATAAACATAATTGTGTAGCATCAATTTCAGTTAATTTAAATAACACTTGGTTGCCTTTGCTAGATACTGAAGTATGTTCAGGAAAACTAAAAATCAACTAACTAATTACCTTTTTTGTCTTACAAATAATAAATACACCAGTTACTTATGTCACTCATGACACATAATATGTCAAACTATTTTCAGTTTGCGATACAAAAATAATCTAAATTTTAATCATTTTTAATTTAAATATTAGTTAATATTTTATTTTTATTTTTAACTTAATTTTTAACTTGACAACGGTGGCAGACTTGCCACCGAAACGTCGTTTTTAATTAAATTTTTGGTTTTGGGGTTTTTCTTTTATTTTGTTTCAGGCGACCGGCCAGTTCATAGGAGTCAATAGGGCTGAACAGGGTCAGCTCGTATACCCGGGACCAGGACCGAAGCGATCCCATTCTTTCCAGGCGTGTACCCAACAAGAAGACCATCCAATAAATGAAACCGCCTAACCAACATAGAGCATATCTCCAATACAAATTTAAGTTTTTAGTTGTGGACAATCATAAACGGCATATCTCAAAGTTATTTTTCTACAATTGAAGCAGACCCAAAGTTTAGTAACTAACATGCTATACATATTTTAAATAACACTATTTACTTATACCAAATTTAAATACACCAAGTGATAATAACAAGATTTAACACATACACTGAAAACTTACTGTTGCGTAAAGTGCATCTTATTTTCATCACTAAATGTTAAGAAAAAGAGGAAAATTTTAACGGTTGAGTAAACTGCAGTATAGAAAACAAAAACAAATCATTTAAACTGTGCTGCTGCAAAATATTTAAGGAAATGCTCATCGTATGTGTCTGAGTTATGTTAATTTGCGGTAAATTACTCTTTGATATATTATGAAAAAATTCACCAAAATTAAACAAATATACAGGGTGATTTTTACCCATATGCATAAACTTGGCAAATTATTTCTCAAAAGAAATAATGACTAATAGCAAAAATAGTAAAGTATTCCTACGTCGATAAGTAAATAATTATTTAAATACAATCAAAACAAACATTCTGACCACAAATAACATTTAATAATGACAAAAATGTCAAAACTACTTTTTGTTACACAATAATCATTTGAAATTTTAATTCTTTGTTTAAAAATTAAACTAATAAACTAGTGACGATGATGTTTGGTATGTCTATTATTACTTTACTATTACTTGTAGTGGGATGTGAGTTTATTTTTTCGCTTAACGATATATGTGTCTAAATAAAAAAAAATATCAAAGTAGTTTTTTCAATGACCAATAAAAAATTGCTGTTTTTTAATCGTTTATATAAACTTAAAGTATCCATCTTAATACACAAAGTATTTTTTAAAAACTATTTTTACACTTCAAATTAGTGTTTTGTCCTTATTCCTACTGCAATTATTTATTTAGATATGATTTTATGTAATCTAACAGCAAACCCGACATCAACTGAACTGAAGGTCAGGTTACCTTTCATTTGTCATTATTTTTTTAGTTCAATTTTCACTTTTTTTTAAATTTGACAGTTTTTGAATATTTATAATAGAAATTATCGAAAATTATTAGTATTTTGGTATTATTTCCAAAAAGTAAGTAAATACAATTTTTTAAAAATATCTAAATACATAAATAAGCCATGCATAATTACGAATAGGATACCTGTGTTCTCAAAAAAAGAAGGTCATTATTAATTTTTGCAATATAATGGTCGTGCCAGGAAACTTAAATTATTTAATAAAAGCAAAAATAAATAAAATATGTATAAAATGGTAATATGAGAAATTTTATACGGTCGTAGAAAAATGTAGTATGCAACACATGCTTATGGGTTACATCCCATTCGTTAAAAGTATCACTGTATGCACTTGTAACAAAATAACTATTTTTAAGCATTTTTCGGCTTTATAGTTAAAATGTAAATAATCATAGCTCTAAAGACATAAATTTGAGTAGTAATTTCAGTTGTCTGATATGCCAGTAATAAAGAATCGTCTACACTTTAGTGGCGCTTATCTGAGCTACATTATCCCTTAAAGTAGCGAAGAAAAGTCTTTCTGCATTTCCTTAAGAGTTGGGTAGTTTATATGCGAGAGTTTTGTAATTTAAAGTAAATGCAGGTGACAAGCGAAAATATTATAACATCAAGAACACCTTAAGGTTAAACGTTTATTTAAATTGAGAAATACCGGGTGGTTTTTATTAGATAAGCCATTACTCCTAGAGGCTTAGATATATTAAAATAAGACTTGGTATAAGTAAATGGTATGAGCAGAATGGAATTTACGTATATTTTTTACTTCCCAGTCACCTCAGATTTAACCGAAAATGGCTGCAATTTTACCATTTTTGGATTACTCAGAAAATTCCACACCA